>BMAO01035853.1:0-250807 GCA_019973975.1 Trichonephila clavata | reverse complement strand
CCCTCTGGATTCTTCTAGAAATTAGAGGAGAAATCCACTAATTTCACGATCTATGACGCGAGCGCATCTTTCTCGAAGTTTCGGCCCGGCTATAAATAGAGCGATACTCGCCGCAACAGCCAGTCTGGTTTCAACCTGCTAGTAGCGAGTCTAGTTTTGACTAGCGATTAATAAACTTGCCTTGATCGTGATTAGCTCGGCTGTGCTTGTGAATAAGCTTATATATACGTGTTTTTTTAGATACTGATAATTGTGTCTAAGTGCTGTTGAAGGTGTGAAATCTTTCTGATATTTATTCTGAGAATTTGCTGTTGAATCCTGTATTTTTAAGTATTGATTTACGCCAATAAATACTCATCGCTCTTAAAGAACTGTCTTGTTGTTTACAACTGATTTTGCATAAAATACTCGAACCCCGATCTACGTAACAATACGTTTTGTTAAAGAATAATTAATTCAAATTATAACTTTTGTTTAAAATAAATTTAAAAAAATAATGACTTGTATGAATTGATAAGGCGTTATGAGAGTATTTATATCCGGCTCAATGTTTGTGAGTAGCAACCGCAAACCCACAAGCACTAATTTCTAGTCGGTTTCTTTTTTTGTGTAATGAGGTTTATAACGGCACTGAATACAAGCTCTACCAAATAGGAAGACGAGAATGTAGTCAACAACTTCCATATTTATTTTTACTCTAAAAGATTTAGTGTCCTAGCTTATAGAAAGAGAAGTGAAATCATTCCTTCATTTACGCAGGTAATTAGTTGCTCGAAAACACAGCATAAATAAAACCATCATGAAATATAAATAAAAAGACAATGAATTCCTAGTTCATTTATTTACTACAGGAATGTAGATATTCACTATCCAATTGTAGATCAGGCCAACTGAACGTGGATCCTCGACCCCTCGGAGAGTTACTCGCCTCGTTCTCATTAAGATCATAATCCGTGTTGAATCTTAAAAGCCGCCGTTATAGGTAGCGCTGATGCACTGTGTGAGCCACTTCTATTTAGAAGTAGGCTTGTGGCAAAAATCCGTGCATATATCTTTCTTCAAAGGTAAATACGCTCTCTATATAGTCTTGTGTGATATTTTAACGTTCTCGAATTGAAAGGCAAAACTAGTGAAATAATTTCAAATTGAAATTTGCAATAACTTGTGAACTATTCTATTCCTATTCAATTATTCTTCATCATTAAAATATATTCAACAATATCGAATTGAAGTTGGAGTTTTTATTGAATCAATTTTCTTTCAACAAACTGGAATTCGAAACCGAAACGCTTAGATCTTGCAGTAGGCTGGTTTAACGATAGTGCTTCTACAATCCGAATAATTTTAATTGTTAAATGTTATTCCCGGATATATTCTCCGAAACTCAATGAAAATTTCGAGCAATGTGCCATCTGGCAACGTTGTCAAGACAGCATTATTATGACATGTCTATCATCAATGTTGGTTTGTGCCTAGGTTTGTATAAGATTGTGTGTCACACAATTGTTTGTTGCGGGTTACAGTTTGTAAGGTACTTTATAACGTATGCTATACACTGTTTGCTGAAAAGATTTTCGAAGGTGAGGCCTATTTTGACATAGCGGCTCAGAGTCACAAGAAGTCTTAAGACGTTACTGCTGATAACCTAGCGTACATTTAAATGAATCTACGAAAATTGAGAAATAACAGCATCATTTCAGTACAGGTAACAACAATTTTTGAGTCATCTCATGAATATTACGATTTTAAAGAATAAAAAATTAATTTAAAAATGAAAATAATTCTGTATACAGTTTGGGATACTAACTAAAAGCTAATTTTTTAAAATCAATTCCATCTCAGTCGAATTCTGTTAAATGTTTTATGAGTTTGCCAACGTTTGATCATAAATTCGAATCAATACATCTTTCAGTAGCTAACAAAAACTAACAAAAAAATATTTCTAGAACAGAGTTTTAGAAATATTTGACAGAGTTAAGTAAAAAAGTCGTCACGTGGTATGAAAAAAAGTTTAGATAATGGGATATAAACTTAATATACATTTTTTGATAGTGACTAATATATTATATTAACCCAGCATTACGAAACAACAAGAGGACTATTCAAAATGAAGCTTAACCATTGTGTTGCAGCATTGAAATGTTAATTATATTAAATTTAGTTAGCTTATTATTTCCCCATCGCCATTTTTTTCATCAATATAATCATGCAAACTATCTTCCAAAACTAAATTGTCAATCCATTCTTGAACCCTTAAGTTGTTCTCAGTATGTTCAAAATTATTTTTAGCATGCATAATGATAGTGTCGGTTGTTGTTTGTCCAGAATGGAATATTCGCTCCAGAAACAGAAATGAAAGGAAAAATATATGGATCAGCAAAGCCACAAAATAATGCACATTCCAATGAAAAGATAGTTGATAGATGCACCAAATTAAATGCCCCATAATAAAAGACACATACAAAACTGCTTTAAACATTTTCACTTTTTTTAAAGCAGAAGTTTTTCTTAAGAATCAATGAAACCTCTCAAATTGAAAGAGTACAAATTTCAACAGCACAGTTAGCTCTCTAACCAATAAATAACACCACTCATATCAACACTTCCCAGCTCTGAAAAGGATGAGAATGTCTTCATACAAATTGAATTATTTATCACTCGTTTTCTTTTGCAAGACTTCATTCACTCTAATTATTACCCCCTCCATGCAAGCTTTTGCATGCGGTTAGTGTGACAACTTGATCCTATTTTAAACTTCTCCACTTTTCTTACTTTTTTCCAAGAGGTTATTTAAAATCTCCTTTCAATAACTGCACGCAGATATTTAAGAGGTAATGAGTAACGGACTTAAAAATAATATTCACTTTAATCTTTGAAATAAAGAAATTCCTCCACTTTCTCCCCTCGTTCCGTCGAGATGTGGCAGCCGGTTGAAAGACGGGCGTGGTTGTCAGAGATGTGACGTCATTAACTAAATCAACTGGATAAGTGGTTTCCCATTTACCCCTCCACCAGCGTTGTTGCGCTGCACTCATTGTGGACTGCTTGATATTCTTATGTAACACTTCAGCAAATTATTCTTATTTTTTTCTATTTATTATGATGAGTGGATGATAGAGATTTATCTAAGGTTCCACGTAAATGTATAACCGTTACAGTTACCAATAAATAAGAAAATGTTGTTCATTCTTATCATTGTTAATCAGCACTTAACAATAGTACTTTTATTTAAAACAATGAAATTAGACATTTTTGATTATTGCTAAGTATTAAAGGTAACAAAGAATATTTTGTATTGTTCAGTTTAAAGTATATAAATTATGTTTTTTCAGAAATTTTGTAAATTGCATATTTGGTAAAATGTAAGAAATTGGAAGTACTTTAGTGCTTTGTCATTAAAAATATTTCGTATGCGACGGATGACTGAGACAATAACGTTTTATTTAAACTTCTCTATATAACTATATCGAAAAATTAAAAAAAAAACATGATTTAAAAAATATTTACAGGAATATATTTTTTCTACACTGTTGACTTGTAGCTCATTAATGCATTATTCTATCGTGATATTTATCGTGGTATATACTTGTTTATTATAATGTTCTAAACACGATTTTATGAATTTAAATTAAAAACTCAGAATTAACATAAATACTAATTATTTTCTCTAATTTGTAATGTGAAACGTGACTAATACACTAAAAGTTATAATGGTCACATGTTTTAAGTTAGGAAAAGCAATCAGTACTTAACTGAAATTTCTGAGTTTTAAATAATTCGTAATTATCTTTAAGCATATGAATAATTTTAAAATTGTATTTAAACAAAACATTTTCTTGAGAAACTTTGTAAAAATAAGTAAATGCATGTTTGATTCTCACGCTGAAATGATTTTTAAATTACGTTACAATTTAAAATCTTAAAAAAATTAAATATATTCCACAATTTCTTATAAATTGTATCTTTATGGATCATATAAAAGTAATCCTACAGCAGGGATGGAGAACCAATGTCACGCGACACAATATTTTGGGCAAGCCACCGAACAAAATGGTTTGCATTTTAGTTCAAAATATTTCCGTAATTGATACGTCAATCAAGGAATTATCAAGTTCAAAGAATTATCGGAAACGCTCAAGTTTATTATGTACCCTGATGTGACTTCATTTGGTAAACTGAACTTGTCCCAATTCGATTGGCTGGAAATTGAAGAATTTGAAATGCAACTGATTGATTTCCGGACTAGTTTAATAGGAATTCAAAAACTTATTGAGACAAGAAAAAAGTTGGGATTGATTGAAACAAAAAAGATTAACAAGTAATACGAGTAAAAATGCGAGTAACGAAATTTTGGAAACATGGAATTCAATTCCACACACTTTTAACTGTTTGAAGAAGCTGGTTCATATGCTATTTAACCATATTTTCATCTAACTATGCCTGCGAGTCATTATTTTCAGAGATGAATAACATTAAAGACTCACTTAGAAACCGTTTGGAAGACGACTCCAACTCAGCATGTATTCTACAAGCCGAATATAAGCTGTCATCTAATCGGTAACAACTGAAATAATACATTAATATTATTTTAATTTGAATTAACAATGGAAAATGTATTTTTTCGTAGTAAATAGTTTTGAGTTGTTAATATTTAGTTTTATTATATCATCCCAATAATCACAAGTTAAAATTATTTGGTGGCACGTTTATACCACATTAAATACTTCTGTAGAAAAAATGGCATGTTGATCCATAAAGGTTCGCCACCCCTGTCCTACAGGATATGAAACTGAAAGAAAATAAGATCAAGAAATCTACGCGAAACTAAATTAAGACATTAATTTGCTTAATACATTTGGAAAACAAATTAAATGCTTTAAAGGAATTTTTGCATAAAAACAGATTTAAGTAAGTAGAATAAAACTGCTGTACTTATTAATCCACAAAATTTTACCACTAAACATGAATTTCTTGAACTGATCCGAAGTCCTCTAACCTCTGCACAGCCTTTCTTCCCGTGTATGCGAATATTTTTAAAACGTCGTAAATGAGAAAAACTGACAAGACGACTTAAATATTAAAACGTTAAGGATTCGAAATTGAGAAAGAAGCTATTTTTATTTCAATTAGAAACTTGTTTAACTTTATAAATATTTCTAATTTTAAATATGGATTGACAAAAAATACAATTTAAATTCTGAAACTCGTTTTATTCAATTTAATCCAAATTAATAATTTTGGAGGAAAAACGGATGTTACTTATAGATAGGCTCTAGATTAGAATAATTGATATTACTTAAGGTATATATCCGACTACTTGCGACAACTTTTTAAAAAAATGGAGATATGGGGATTTTTTGAGGTTTTTAGGTTTGGTTTGGTAAATTTTAAGAAAAATATGCTAAAATTAAAAAGAGAAAAAGAAATATTATTACTAAAATGGGAAAAAATTTATATATACAAAAAATAACATAAACGGGGCCCATTGTGTACCAAAAGTTTATCAACAAATTTTCAATTTTTTTAATTCTGATATGTTGCTATGTTACTCATTCTTGAAATGACCTTCAGGATAAGAGATATTTTCATTTTTACGAAAACTGGAGCATTTTATCTTAGTTATTATATGAAATTGCTTAAAATAACAGTGATTATATTAACACAAGGGACTGTAAATTTTGTTATAAAACAGTGATTAAAAAATCTGAAAGTTAAAGCATTTCTACTATTATACAAAATATACACAAAAAATTTCAGTTAATTATTTTTAAAACTTTGTTAGCAATCGCTGTCCCTGTTTGAGCATTTAAAAAAAAAAAACTCGCATTTTGAAAATAAAACGCGTTTTAAAGTTTGACACACCTTCCTTAAAGTATTGGCATCTGCTTTTACTAAAACACTTGTAGTTTTTGTTCTAGTAAACAGAAAATAATAAACTTGATATTTTTATAAAGCTAATAAGATGGTCTATAAAATAAAATCATCAAAAAATTTGTCAATTTTTGGCAAAATTCACAATTTTTGGGTAGTCGGATACCTTAACACTCTTTCTTTGTGCAATGCTTGTATAAGTCAATGTAGAAAGTGAAACAATTTCTAATCTCTTTTGAGGCACAATCTAACAGGCATTCAACAATTGTGCTCTGAATTTGGAACATTATTTTCCAGGCTTACAAATTTTATTGGTGTAAAGTCTGGCGACCGTGTGAGCTAAGGAAGAGTATCCACAGCATTCAGAAAAATACACTCTTTGATTGATTTAAGGCAGGTTGAATCATTAGCTGGTAGAAAAAAATCTTTGGTTTTAGCCAAAGTTTCAGTAACTTCAGTTGTAAAAGAAAGATTCTCAAAAAACGAAACGCCGTCTACTATGCCGTCTAGCGCATTAATGTTTCCGTTATGTTATTGAATTCATTGATAAAGTGTTTATTGCGAGGTGAACTCTGTAATCCCTGAAAGTTAGCTTCATTAGTTCTGAAACATCCTGTATAATAGTGTTGTTACATTTTGAAAACTTGTATAACCTGACTAAAATGAAATACAGGTAACGAAGTCGCTACATCCCGAAAAGAAGTTCGTTATGTGCAAAACTTGTTTAACAGAGATTCATCCTTTAAAAAACTTTAGAAAGCACTAAAACAGATTTTAAATTCTCAAACACTATATTATTTTTTAAAAAAAGTAATTATTCACACTTTTGGGAAATTTATGTCTACTCATTTTATATATCTTACTCATAAAAAAAGATAAATAAAATCTGCAACGAAAACAAGAAAAAGCAACATTTTCCAGGAGTACACTGTATTTTCAATTTTTAAAAATAATTTTATATTAAAAAGAATGAATTTTTTTTAACGACATTTCCTAATTTCAAGCCTACAAGTAATTTTAAATGTACATTACTTTTTATAACCGGTAATTTTAAGCATACTCTACCACATTCGTCCTTAAGTTTAATTACTGATAAAATATGTTAATTTTATTTGAGTTTTTTGTTTGAAAAAATATGGCAATCTCGTTGCTCTAGGTGAGTTAGGCACCTGGTAAAACCAGTTTAGTTATGAGGATAATTTGAAAAATATCCTGAATATCTTAAAAATAGAAAAAAAGTCGAATTACAAGAGAAAAGTTCGTTAAATAGAAAATGCACACCGCTATTTGGGAGTTATTTTACGAAGAAAATAGTAAAATGTTCTTGGTTCCAGGAAAAAGTTCACAAAATAGAGGTTCTTTATACGGAGATTCGACTGCGGGACTTATTTAATTCGACTTATTTAAGAAGAGAATATGTTCCCATCATGCCCTTGTATAATAAAAGAATAGAAACAAACATTTCACATAATTAAAAAAAAAAGAATTAGTTTACTCATTTTTCTACAAAAAATTATTAGAGTAAGTAAATTTAACTCAATGTATTTTTGTGTCTTATAGTGAATCTGACAGAATTTAAGCAAGATTTTCTCAACGCTGTTTTACCAAATGCTTAATCATATAACTTTTTTTTAAAAAAAGTTATTCTATTTTCAGCAGTAAAGATAAACTCTTCTATTCCTCTATTTCTTTGCTATTTAATGGAAATCTTTATATACATCTTATTAATTATAAGTTTCCTAGATGGAAAAATAAAAATAAATGAGGTATTTAAAAAAACAAGAGGAAAAAAAAGAAAATTAGACATATGTATTTATTCGTCAATAACAGTTGATCGAAAATTAACAAAAATTTTCAGTTTGATGATGTATTGTCTTTGAGTTGAAGAAGTTAAATATTTCGAATTTCTACATATTTAATACTTCTTATATTATTTAATATTATTATTTTATTTCTGTTTAATATTATTATTACTTATTTAATTTTTTTATGTATAAAATATATCGAAAGTAAATTTTTCAAAAAATTTGTAAAAGGAAAAAACCATTTATACTTCCTTTCATGTATGTCATATTTCGTAAATAAGATACAGTATCAATTTGCATTTTTTTGTAGTGGTAAATAATATTTATTACTGTTATTTACAACTGCTATTTTACTATAATTTATTTACTGTCGTTATTCATTTTTAATTGTTTCTTGAGGGCAAAATTTAGTTAATTAAATATGTTAACCCCTTAACTGGCTTACCAATACACCGTATGGGCTACACAACCAGTTTGCACATACGCTGTACGGGCACTGATATTTTTTTCTTTCTATCTTTGATTTGAAAATATTTTAAATTCTTTATAGTGAGGTTATTAGTGCTAGTGTTTTTAAAAGATGTTGTCTGTGCATGGAACTGAAATACTTCTCATCCGGGATTTTCTATGTGGTGAAGGTGGGAATTTTTCATCGAAGGCAGGATTTTAGATTCTTGAAAATATTCGATGAAGAACAGGGATTGACAAGACAATGTGTTGCTTGAGAAGAAATGAAAATAGAAAGATAATCCCCAAAAGCCGATATTAAATCTGTTTCCATTGCAGTGCAAGATTTAGTATTACACCATGTGACGGGTTCCATCTGCGGTTCTTCAACTAATCCACTTGGGGAAATTATTCTTTAAATGAAGTTTGAGATTAAAACCACTTTTGGTAGAGATGACTTGGTTGTATGCTATTGTAAATGTTATTTAAGCCTTAGCAAGCTGTGTGTTTAAGTTAATCGTGAATTGTAAGTTGTTCATCCTGAAGTTAGTATTCAAGCTACAGTATCCATTCGAAGAAGTGGAAATACTAGAGAAGTTGATTTTGAAGAGGACCATGACCGTTTAGAAAAGAGCTGACGAGTGATCTATAAACTGAGGTAAGATCTAGAGATAAGTGTACTTTTCATAATCTTATAAGCTTAAATTAGGATTGCTTCCAAGTTTATTGAATGTTGTTGTCGTATGTTTAATCCTGGGATACATATGAGACGAGAGATGGGAGAATCTAAAACACATTCAATACAAACACAGAAGAATATAGATATTTTATTCACAAACGATGATCCCAGCAAACAGAAGGGGTGCGCTGCTTTCCATTTGAGACGGGAATCTATTTCAGGAGAAAGTCTACATTCTTTACCCTGAAGATACATCCATGCCTTATTCGGGATTCGAACCCGAGCCCACTCGGTTGCAAGCCGAGAGCTGACCATATCCACCATACTGGCTGGGTGGCAAGGTTATTGAATGAATCATATATTTATTATTATTGAAAAAAAAAACATTTTTTATAACAATGTCTGCTTCTTCCACGACCCCTATTGCACCTGCAATTTCCGGGTTGCTACAACCCTACTTCAAATTGTATTGCACTCACGCACACAATCCTCAACCGTTTGAAAAAGAAATACAAACATGAATTTTTTTTTGCAAGTATGAGAGAAATTCTTTTAATCTACCTGAAATGAAATCTTCATAGCGTGCAGAGTGTACTTGTGTAAAAAGCAAATAATTAGGGGTTTTTGTGTTCCACAATTATAAAAAAAATAGTGAAAAACTTTAAAAAATTGAAAATTAAAATAAAATTCTTCCTTTTTCACATTCTATTATGTATTATTCTTGGTTAAATGTAATAAAAAATGTGCCTTTTTTGGAACATTTTGGGGAAAAAAATCAACCCCTTAAGGGGTTAATAAAAAATGTCATTAAAATGTTAGTGTGTATAATATTTTGTATAAAATACTACATACAATAATTGATAAATTAGATTCAGTTTTAATGCAGTTCAATAAAGATCAAGATATATACACTAGTGAGTAATGATTGGAATATAAATCAATCAAAATATAAATTTTCAATTAAATCCAGATCAACCTTATTGTGTTGTCATCATTTTTGTGAAAGCAACCCATTTTGTGACAAATAAACTGTTACTAAAAATAAGAAACTATTCTTTTTCATTTAATAATAGTTTCCAAAGAATCATTCTTTTCGTACAGGCAAGTTTTAATAAAATTAATAAATTTTATTTGCTTATAATAGGAATTTAATATTTATAATATATAGTGAAAACCATTTAACACGATGTTGAGGGGACTGAAATATTTTTTCATGCTAAATGGTTGTAAAATAAATTATAGTTTAAAAAAAAACTAAAAAACACGCTTTTATACTGAATCGAACTAAAAGTAAGAAAATAATTCTTAATATAAGAATAAAATGATGAACGAGAAAATTAATGTCATTGTGGTAAAAGCGTAGGGTGCTCTATAAATATATCAATTGTTATAGTTTCTAGCTTCTTTTAATTCCGAAATTGCACCCCACGCTTTTACCACAATGACATTAATTTTCTCGTTTATCATTTTATTCTTATATTAAGAATTATTTTCTTACTTTTTAGTTCGATTCAGTATAAAAGCGTGTTTTTTAGTTTTTTTTAAACTATAATTTATTTTTCATTTTTTAGTTCGATCTACAATAAAAGCGTGTTTTTTAGTTTTTAAAATTATCATTTTTTCATTGTTGAATTTATCCTTGAGTTTGATATTTGAAGCTGGAATTACGTGGCTGCTGGATTAGTCTTGCTTGTCAATGGATTTTAATTAACGGGTCTGAAGTGTATTTATTCTTTCCGTTTACGGGGCATCGGATGAGTCCCGTATTGTTATATTAGATTTCGTCTCAAAAGAACAGGTCAAACAAATAAAATGTGTGGTAAGAAGAAAAAGTTAGAATTAAAAAAAAATTATGTACCATGTTTTTATTAAGGACTAAAAAGTATAGAGAATTCCTAATTTTCGTTTTTTTTTCTTCTTATTTCACATTTTTATGCATTGTCATTCACTTCTGAGATATGGTCCAAATTTCAAATATCTAGCTCATCGGAAAGTCACACAGTTTAAAATCAATTACAAAATTCCACTCGCCCAGACATTAAAGAAAGTGAGTTAATAAAAACATGGTAACATAAGGTGTCAATTGTATTATCACCTTTTAAACGTATTGCTATAATGTTAATTCGTATCATCACTTCCAAAAGTATTGCTTTATAAAAATAAAAAAAATATTTGGCAGTTAGAACATAAATTATTTTTTTTCACATCACGAGCCTTTTTTTTTAATTTTCATTTTCAGAAAAATGTTTATATTATAGTAAGAAATTGATAGCTCACACCCACCCTCCACTTTCTCACATACAGAACACTTTTTTTTGGTTTTATTTTTATAAACCACAAGTGTATTTTATACTTGCATATAAATAGCTTTAAATTAAAAACACTCGCTGTAGGGTTACACCTTTTTCATTTAGTCGCCAAATCTGAACATGGCATTTGGAATTAGTCGCCAAATCTGAAAATTGTACATGCAATAAGTTGCCAAATCTGGAAGTGGTATATGGAATTGTCGCCAAATCTGATTATCGTGATTCCTGACGATCCTGATGAAGACAATGGAACAAAATTATGAAATTATTGTATTGTCATCGGTCCTTGACAAGTGTGCAAAATTTCGAATTAATCTGACCTTTTTAAGTGGGTGAAAATCGAGTTCCAAGATTCCGTTACATGCAAGTGAAACTTATAAAAGTGTGTTAAAAACATATTTTCAACAAACTTAAATTTATTAGAGTATATTTTATGTACATAGAGATGTATATAAGCATGTATTTAATAAAAATGAATGAAAGAAAAATACTCCCAAGAGAACTTAATGAAATTTAATACAAAATTTTAAAGTTTTCTGAAAAACAAAACATTTATTGAGTTTTTGGAAGACAATTCTTTGTATTGTCTTTTTTAGCTACAAACTGTTAACAAATTGTTCGATGTCGTCCATTTTCGATATTCATTTTCCCATTGGAATGTGCGTCTAAATAACTGAGCGTACTTTTCATGATATTCCTCTTTTCGGATGACGTGGGAACAGGAGCTGCAATATGCATTTCACTTTCATCGTCGAAATCTGCATCAATGATATTTTTTGAGCTTTGAACAAACTCCAAAATTTCTTTGAGTGTTACAATTGAGCCTGTACGCACATTATCATCCTCTACTGCAACGAACTCTTCCGATGATACATTAGAACAGTCCAATACTACAGAAACTTTCTCAAACATTTCATTAAGTGTCGCCTCAGTTTCAATATCCTGAAGGGAAAACTTTTCGTTCTAAGAAGGGGGAGGGGATGCATGAAAATGCATAATAGTTTGTTGGGTCCGTTGTATTATTTCATGTTAACCGATGTTTCATTTTAAGCGTTTTCGCGTTAATCGTATTTTACTATATTTGTTGCCTAAATACAAATTTCTCTTTCGGGAAAATTAAAATTATATTAAAAATTTTGTAAGATATGTAGTAAAAAAGTTATGAAAAGGGCACACACACTCCTATCACAAATTTTTCACAATATATCAATGAAAATTATTAATTTCTGAATGAATTTGGTTCATTGAATGAAAGTGGAATAAAAGATGGCGTCAGTCTGTAACCTTTGATCTATTAAGTACCATTCAAAAAGTGTGTGTGTGTGTGATTCGTATTTTGATAACAAAACATTCATCCTTTGTAACATTCATAAGCATTTATCTTTGCTTTTCTTTCGGTACTTAAATTAAATCTTCTTTAAACAGATATAAGTACATTCGATACCTATATAGCTCTAATGCTGAAAGTTAAAAGAAATGCTTCTAGACTGTTGCATATTTTTTTAAGGCTTTTTTTTGTACGCTCGGGATCAAATTTTGAAATAGCGTACAAATGAATATTTTTTTTTATGTTTAGCATCAATTTAATTAGAATAAATTTATAAAATTTGTTTTAAGATTATTATTATGAAAAAAATTATTTAAATGCTATTTTTGGCAAAAAATGTTAAAAGAATGACATATTTTCAAAACAGTCTCCTTTCATGAAAAATGCTTCTATAATAGTAGTATTTTGTCCAGTGGCGTAGCGTACACCCCCGCAACCCCCACATCGCGGGAAAGGGCAGGGTTCTAGTACAGCCTGACTGCCGTCAAGTACCTACCCTTTGTAGAATCCAACTTAGGGGCCCAAAGCATACACTTGCAGGGGGGGGGGCCAAATGTTCTTCATTACGCTACTGATTTTGTCTATATTTAGTTGGAACTTCTGTACCGCTGTTGAAATAAATAATTTACAAGTGGATTTATTCATATTTTAATACATTCTAGAAGAGAAATCTTATCAAAAAACATCGTTTCTTACTTTAATTGATCGAATTTTTGAAAATAAAGTGAAGTTTTTAAAAATTGCACTTCATCCCCCTGATATGGAAGTCCTAACATAATAGAAGCAAAATATTATTATTTTTCGTGTCAGACTGACCATCTGCCCGGCGCCTTTGCTGATGCACCTGAGTGCCCAAGGTTATGAAAACTGAGATGGGCACAGTAGGTTTTGGCCCTCTATGGGCTGTTACAGCACTGAGTTTAGTATAATTATTGTTATAGTTTTTTTCATAAAAAAAGAATGATTTGAAACTGCGTTATTCTTAATTCATTTCTTGCACACACAAAAAAAATGCATTTAAATATTTTTTCTTGCATAAATATTCTTGAAATAGTTTTATAAATATATTCTAAGTCTCTCAACTGATACTAAATATCAAAAAATTCTTCAATTATAGGCTTTTTCAAAATCATGGTTTCTAACATAGTCAGTAAATTCTTATTATGTGCTCTTACCTAGTTTATCTATTAAAAAAAATTACTTTTGAGAATTGTAGTGAAAATAAACTTATTTGACACAACTCTTAAGTAATTATGTTTGACTTAACTAAAAGGAACTTGAGAAAAAAAAATAAAAAATCCCTCCCAAAATATTGAGTAATGGAAAAATGGCCGTTAACATGAAAACCTTATTCCATTTAGAAACTCGATATGATTGTTTGTGTACATAAGTGTCGTAAATGTGAAGTTTTCTCTAGCAGGTCGTATACGGGAAAGTAGTTGGAGATGCAGACGAAGATGGTGACCATATTTCGAAGACAAGCAGCTGCGAATCGTAAAAATTCCCTTGATGGATGACGCCATTGGTAGAATCTCCATTAAAAATCAGTGGTTGTGGCCTGAGAACCGGCGATCACAGTTGCTCCTGAACAGATGACTTCGATTTGGAATTCTTGGCGAAGAGGCCACGAAGATTCTTCTGAGAAAAATAAGTCTCCTGAGAAAAAAAAAGAAGTTATGAGATTTAAAATCTAAATATTTGTACGAATACGATAAACTAAAGTCTGAGTAAAATGTATCTTAACAAAAATTAGCAACTTTTTGTTTCGATTTAAGAGGAATTTTCTAGTTTTAGTATTAACAGAATAAGTTTAAAGACAGCTAAGCAAGTATATTAATTGTTTGCATTCGTACTTCGAGCTTTTTTTCACATAGAAAATTGAAAAATATAAACTAACTTAACCTAACTAAACCTAAGAAATTTATTGCGTTGAAATTCTTTTAAACATACGTTAGGGTTGTACTTTATACTAAAGCATCTATTTGGGGTTTAAGTAATTTTTTTACTGCAAGCATATAGACGTTATCTAAAACCCAAATATTTAAAGATATAATGGAATATAATAAGGAACTTTCTTACATTTAAACTATTACACGTAAAATTCATATTATCCCTTCTCCGCAAAAAATGTAACGCTTTTCTAACAGATTTTGGCCGGTTCAATGAAAATTTATGGGAATTATGTATTTAGGTAGTTGGTTTTTTGAATAAATTCAAAATAATTTATCAAGTTTTTTTTTTAAATTTCTGTTTTTGTAAGCTCTTCTATACTTAGCCTATTATTTTATCAACAATTTTTACTTTTTATCTATTACATCTAATGCATACAAATCGATAATCAAGTTAAATGAACATATTAACAAAACAAAACAAAAATTTAAAAAATTCTAAAAAAGCATTTCTTTTTTGTTGTTTGTTCTTATGTTTCAAGCATAAAATTTATTTCTTGCTCCAAATAAATTTCTTCCTAAAAGTTATAGATAATTGTGTAATCCACAGAGTAAAATTCCTAAAAATATTGTATACTTCAAAAATATTCGTTATGGGAGATTTTGAGAAGGTTCAGATATAAAATATTATGTTCCTAATAAAAGATTGGATTTTTGTAAATGCTTTAATGTTCATCAAAAAAAAAAAAAAAAAAAAATATGGATAACTATAGTAAAAAGTAAAATCTGTTAATAAAAATATTTAAGCTTCAGCTAAACTTTATTTAGTTTTCACAAAATAACTGATCAATAATTGATATATGTAACTAAATTAGAACGATATTAGTACAAAACAAAATTAAAAATGCGGGTGAAATATACAAAATAAAGAATTTAGGAACTGTTCTACAGTAGAATTTTGTGTCCAGTTTAGCCAGATGATGGTAGCGTATCGCGCTTCCACAACACAGGTCCGGGGTTCAAACGCCGGGATGGGCAAGGTCGACTAAGCCTTTCCTCCCTTCAGTGGGTCGATAAATGAGTACCAAGCTTGCTTGAGAACTTAACACTGGGGGTTTCGCCTCAGACTGACCACCTGACCGAAATTGCTCATACATCTCAGTGTCTAAGGTCAGGAAAACTGAGATGGGCACAGTAGGCCTAGGCCCTCATCGGCTGCAGCACCACTCAGTTAGTTTTAGTCAGATGATGCAGAAATCCGCGTAAAATTAATTATGTATTGTTTAAAATTTGGGCCTTATTTTATTATACGCTACAAAGTCGGTTAACATTTTTGTCGTTTAATGATGCAAATGTAAGTTAATAAATTAATGAATTCTTAAATTGATTTGCAGAATTACTTTTTTTACCAAGAAATATCATTCTCTTATTAAATGTTCACCCTAATCAGTATTTTAAATTACTTTTCTGGAAAAGTATAGTTTGTTTCCTCGACTGTCTCAAAAGAAGCTTAAAATTTTGGGAAATGAACATGAGAGTAATGTATAAGATACAGTAAGAAGAACCAATACAAGAAAACAAAAGCTACTTACAGCGTGAAATAATTAAAAGTAAGAGCAAATATTACAATTTTTAAAGTCTTTAAAGATTTTTCAGGATATTTTAAGCAATTTCTATGTTATTATTGTCCAGGTTCTGGCTATTACTAAAAGGATTCTTATAAGTAGTAGATAATATTATAACTGGGGATTTTGTAACTGTTATAAAACAGTAAAAGCTTATTTATCTTGTAACCAATAATCATAATAAAGACATTTAAGTGATCGCATTTGTAATACGATGGGAAATGTCTGCACAAAAATAAAATTTCATTTGTAAATAACTGCTCATTTTCTTAAATAAAAACTTCTTCCAATGTATTTTCTGTTTATTGCAGACTTTCCCTCTATAACTGAAACTCTTTACAAGGAACTATAGAACCATAAAAATATCATGTGTTAATTGTATATTTTTCAAACATTCTTAAAATAATAAAATAATTTATTTTAATAAATCACACACGCCGAAGAAATTAAAATTACTTTTGAAAATTTGAGTGTATAAGGTATTACACTCAACATTACATAAATTTACTTCTAACTACGCACGTGCGTAACTTATATAATAAATAATCCTCGAGAGATATAAGAGGATAAAGTTTCCTCATTTATATGTTTGTGTAAAAAGAATATAAAGAGATATTTTGAATTTGTGATTAAGAGATGATAAAGTTTGGATTTCGCGGACAATTTATTTTTACATTTCTAAAAACTGCATGCAATTTTCAAACAGTAACCTATAGATTAATCAATATATAACTTATTATAAAGAACAGTAAAGTTTAATAGAATATTTTTGTTATGTAAAACGAGGACCATATTTAGGATTTTCTGAATAAAGAACTTCGAGAACCGAATATATATTGTGAAAAATAGTATCACTTACAATTGATGTATTTTTGCAAATCAAATAATCACATTTTATAATTACACTTAAATGATTAAAGGTTAAAATAAATAATGCGATTTTATTCTGAATTTGTGAAACATAAAATTCTGTAAGTAGATACAAAACTTTTCATTTCGTTTAAATCCTCTCAATGAAACAAACGAGTCACAATTTCGTTTCTTATTTTGTTCAATGGATCATTTTTTCCTCTTCATAACTCTCAATGTTAGTTTATCAGAAATATTTAATGCTCCACTAAATCCCAAGTGAGCCGTCCTTATCAGCGCGAAAGCTCCAGTATATCGAATATCCTTTCTGGAGCGCGCGCAAGAAGTGCTTGAGCACACCCTCTTGAAATTCTGGCACGCGATCTCACTTACAGTGATAGCTCCTATCTCACCCCAGTACCAACAGTTATAAATCAAGCACTTATTTGGCCAAAGTATCACACCCTTTTCCCAGAAATGATGCTCTCCCAATCGAGGATTGCTCAAGATTCTACATATCTAAAGGACATCACACAAGCGAGTTACATTCCGACATTCTGATTGCAATTAGCGATCGAAGGGGAAAATTATCTCTCGAATTAAATTAGGAACATACATTTTAATCGAATATTGTTGATTAAATTTGTTTTCGAATTAAAAAGAAAAGACAGAGTTTTTTTCTCTCAAATAATATAAAGGCTCTGATTGTAGAAAATTTAATACTGAATAAAAAGTTTCTTGCAATATTTATTTAAAATTATCAAGTCTTACTAAATGGGTTATTATGTGAATTCGAAACTTATTTGAATGCAAGACTTATTTCAAAGCAAAACAAAATACATAAAATTTTTTTTATATTTCCTTGGGGTACAAATTTGGTACAATAGATAATTATTCAGATGTATAGCCTTATCATCAGATGGTAAGCAAATTTGGGTAGAACATTGATGTCGTTAAGTGTAACCTTGAATCGGATTAACGTAAGTAATTATGAAAGTTCTTAAGAAAAAGAAGCACATTTAAAAGTCAGTATCATTTTATTGCATCAATCTGAGAAAAATTCTGAAGTATGTTGCAAAACATTTGAGATACTTGATCACTTAAATGTATTTTTCAAATTTCGTGCAATTTTAATAATTGCCATGCCAAAGTGCTCCCTCTGCTGCACAATTATGCTTTTTTATATTTTCTCATGCGCAAAACATTATCTATTTTCATCTGCTGCAAAAACAGAAGAAATGCATTCTCTAAAAGTTTTATAACAAAAATCGAGAAATATGATTTTAGGGATTGAAAATTTTTAATTTTTAAGTTTACATAATTTTATTCATAAATTGTTTCATTAATGTATTTGGTTTTGAACTTCATCAACAGTCTTTTTATAATTTATTTTCCTTTTGTGTTGTATTTCGCAAAGTCAAAACGGCTGCTGAGATAAATAAGATTTCTTTTTGAGGGAGAGACTTAATTCCATGTTGCTACTGTTATTGATTTGTGCTTTTTTATATCAGAAGACAAAATTTTAACCATTTGAATATTAAAAATCCTTTAATAATCTTATGAATAATAATCAAATAATTTAAAGTAATTTCTTTAATAATTAAAAATTAGTGGTTATCAAAAATGTGTGTGCAACACAAAAAGAACAAAATGTATTATCAAAGCCAGATTTGTTACAGATATCACGCAGTTTAAAGGGGAAATGATGTAAAACACAGTCTTCCTGCGATTAGCGGAAGATGATAAAATCAGTGTTGAATAGTGCCAGCATGGCTGGTATTAGCCGCTGCTACACACACCTCTACATTGAATGAAAGAGGCTTTGATGTCTGAATAAGATATGGTAACCCATGCTACCTGCATATATAGCCAAAATTAATATAGTTTAGCAGCCCGTGTTGCATACCCGGCCACAGTCGTTCTCCAATCATTGACCAGAGGTGTTCCACAGATGATAGATCGGGAGAAGAGGCATACAAATGCAGAAATACAATCTAGTGGGTGAATATTACGTCCCCGTGTGGTTGAACGTTGTCCTGGTTACATACTACCGTAGCCAAGCACTAAATGTAAGAGAGGTTCAAAAATATCAAAATATAAAGCTGGATACGACCATTCTACTGACAACGACTGCCAGGGAAATGCATGAGTGGAATCCAAACCACAATACTGGGTGCAAGATCACAATGGCAAAGCATTATGCAAAAAGATCCACGGTATCTCCAGGCTGTAATACGACTAACGTAGTGTTGTAGGCAGAAACATGATTCACATCCCTAAAAACAAGGCAGGAGACATTTAATTTTCATGTCCACCTTTCAATGTACTATTACAGACGCAAACGTTTTGTGCAACTGGTCGTATTTATTGTGATATGATTTTTGTTGTGGTAAAGAGATCCATCACTGTCATGTTTGTCATCACGTATAGTGGTAAGACAAGACTGGTGAATCTGTGTTATCGGTCAGTCATTCCTTTAAGCATTTATAGATTACAGATCTGCATCACTGTCGCTTGTGACCTTTGAAACAATTACCTATTTTTAGTTAGGAAGAATAATCTGTATTCTGTATAGGCTAGAATTCTTCCAAAGTTAATTCTTCTAGGTCAGTTCTTCAATGTTCGAAAGACGCTCGTATTTTTTTCCCGATGCAGATTGAAGCTGTTCGCGCAAAATAATTGTATGAAAAAGCAATTCTAGCACTTCAAAGTGTCTTTCTGTTTGCCTTCTATGTATCGCTACAGGCATATATGATGTGCATCTACTGCTGAAATGCTAATTATTTGCGTATCCTATTTGCAATGTACGCGCAGTGAAAATTTTATGCGGTTGGTATGCTTCCATCCCTTTATTCTATTCTGGGTGGTCTGCAGCGTATGTGTGCTGTGTTATCTGTTTTACTATCCCTTAAATGCTTTAAATTTTGAGATTGATTATTTATTAACGTTGCACTCTGAAACTACACAAGAGCTAAACATAGTGGCCAAATGATTTGTTACCTATCATTTATTTTAATTCTTCCTAAAATTGCAACTATAAAAAAATATCCATTAATATCTTAGAAAAATTACTTGTCAAAGTAATCGACTCAATTATTTAAAGTTAAGATTGTTTTAATTTTATAAAAGTAATTGCTTTTTTCTTATGACGTCATCAACCAAAGCTGTTAGTGAGTTTAAAAGAGAGCAGATTGTTTATATGCAACAAAATAATGTGAAAGTATCTGAAATTTCAAAACAACTTAATATCAAACAGAAGCGTGATAAGGATATATAAAGTATAAGTATATTTAACTAAAGGTAGCACAAAAGCTTAATTATCTAGAGGACATAGATCTAAGAAAATGATAAGACGTGATGTGAGGATATTGAAGCAGATTATGGAGAAAAATAAGGAAAGCATAGGATTTACAATCCTACAAACTAACAAAGGAGTTCAATTTAAACTCGGAAACAAAGATTTCTCACAGAACAATATGAAAAGAAAAATTTCTTAAGCTTGACAGTCGATGACCAACACGAAAACTCTACTTGTCGGCTTTAAATCGAAAAAGTCCTTATGCTTGGGCTAAAGAATACACAATCTGGGAGGTAGAAATGTGGAAAAAAGTTGCTTGGACCGATGACAGCTGTTTTACATTTTTTTCAAATGATGACAGACAAAGAATTCGTCAGGAACAACATGAAGCTCTTCCTCCTGATTGCATACAACTAGTCGTGAAAGCCGGAGGTAAAGGATTAATGATCTTGAGAGTATTTGGTTGGATTCGGCCCCCTTATCACTATAAAGTGTAACAAGACTAGAAATGAGTACTTATTTCATCTAGAATATGTTGTTAAGCCATTAATGGTAGCTTGGCTTCCAGATGGTGATGGAGACGTCAATACTAATTCCCAGACCTGGTTTAACCATAACCATGATGTATTTCATCACATGAAATGGCCATCAAAAAGTCTAGATATTAGTGTGATTGAAAATGTGGGGGATGAACTGGAAAGGCATTTAAGAGAGTTGAATATTCTTCCAACAAATATCAAAGAGAACTAGAAAAATCACTTTTAAAGCATGGTTTTATGTCAGAAGCTTATTACATCTGTACCGCTACAAGTTAATTCTTTATACAAAGCAAAAGGTGGAAGCGTCAAATATTGGATGAGGTGGCAAGTCATTTGGACAGCATTTTTAATGGCAACGGATCTCGAAATTTCAAACTTCTTCCAAGTAAGTGACAAGGATGATGCACAAATTGGCACTCCACTCTCAAACTTCCACGCCAAAAAAATAACCGTGAGGTCTCTGAATTCGACAGATTTAACTTGCATTAGCTCCAGTGCATGATGGGTCTTCAGTAGCACCTGGATTTGAATCTGCACAACTCGACAGAAGCAATACAGGCCACGAATTCGCAACCATGACTTCTCTGCTATCATGTCACTTCGGTTCTAAGAATTTAAAAGCTTGTTCCAACTCGTAATAAAAAGTTTAAGTAAAATGTTTTGTTTTAATTTCGTTGTAATTTGTAATTTATGATTCTAACTAACTAGAAATATTTGCCTCCGTTTTTTTTTAGATTTTTTTTCTTGCATAAGTTAATGACAAAAGTATTAAAAAAATAATCATCATAAGTTTTCATATTTATTGTAGTTTAAATTTGAAAAGCTAGATTTTTTTTACATTTTTTACATTAAATAATGAAAAACAAGGTTAATACAAATAATGTGCTTTTAAACTATTCAAAACATCAGAATCAGTACGATTAATTCGGAGTAAAAATTAGAGGCTCTATTCAAATGTTACATTTTTAAAAGTTTATTCGTTTTTCATAATTTTCCAAAGTATGAGGTGAATTTCTGCATTAAAAAAACTATCTTTAGAAAAATTGGCACTGTTTTTTTTTTTTTTAAATTTTACAATTCAAGAAAATTAGAAATTTTCCTACTTTGTAGCCAGATAATAAATCATTCCATTAATATTAAGTTATAACCTTATTTGTGTAATATAGTTCCAAGGTGACCGCCTCCATTAATAATTGCTGATATTTAACAATTCGAGTGAGCCAAATATTTCTTATTCTTTATTTAATGCTGCATTACTAGTATTCATTTTCTTGCATTTCTTCATTGTATCATCTTATCAAATACAGAGTGATTCATAAAGAAGTATACACTTTCCAGTTGCTGTAAAACAGTAACAGTTAAAGACAAGCACCATCTCAATGAACCGAAAAGTAGATGTACTCTTAAAGTTTGTGTCTAGATCCTGACATAAGTGACGGAATCAATAGTATGCATGTTATGTCACTAGTAAGTCAAAATTGCAGTATTTGCAATAAAGAAGGCTTTTTGTGTTCTTGAATTTAGTAAATGTGTGGTGGTTCTAGCCGCGCTCCTTCTACTAATAGTCCTTTTGGGGGAATTTCTGGTCTTTAAATATTTTATTATAAAACTCCTCTTTGAAGAAGAAGACGACGTGATTATGTTAATTAAGACTACTATACATAGTCTAGGTTTTTAAGTTAGAGAGAGGAGAGAGATAGGATAGACAGCTATCGGAACAATGATTAATCAACTTGGATGTGAATCGCGGATATATATTTGATAATTGAATTACTTAAGGTGACGAATTGTCACTGGAGATTGAATCCAGATTAGATAATTAAGAGAGTCCTCGCCTTGAGTAAGTGTCTTCAGTAAAATTTTTTCTCATATCTATCATACCTCGTTAATTGTCTGCGTAGTTATTAATTGGGTGCATCTCTTAGACTGGATCGATTGAACTTGAGTTGTGATTAATATTGGGAATAAATTAGATTGTTTTGTTGAAATATGGCTAGTGTTCCTTCCGATCCTCCCACACCTTTAGGCTCTCTGGCAAGAACATTACAAATGTTATCCGCAACTGCTGTGCAACGGCCTTTTCGATTACGATTCGGAAAAGAAACTCCAACTAGAAAATCTATCTAACAATGGTATGAAAAATTTAAAATTAGGGCTGTTTGTGCAAAAGTAAAAGGCATGGATGAAGCTAAAACAATGTATCACAGCCTCTATCGATATACTTGATACCCTAATACGCGTTCGGGTGGAAATGGATTACTGGCTAGATGTGTGTCGTGTGACTGAGTGTTCACTTATGGAACATCTGTGACTATCTCTTACAAAACTTAAAATAGTCCCATTCTGTTACAGGTGACATATAATAACTTAGATTGTTCTTGATTTACAGTGCATTGGAACTGTATATTTCTTTGTGAATTACAGGGCTATTTCTAACTTCCCGGCGCCCTAGGCATTTCAATAGCTACGTCCCCCTCCCATCTATTTCCAGAGCACTTCTCTTCCTCCTTCAGTTCTTAATTTTCCTGTTTTGTTTCGGGAGGGATTTTCCCGTAACTTTCTTACACTTTTCCCTTTCTTTGTTTTTGCTGCTTGAATAGTCTTTCCGTTATCCACCACCTGTGGACCTGCCGTGTTATGGATTGACAGTCGTAAGGAAAGAATAGTGGTTCGGTTTGGCCGCTCTTGTTAATTTCTTACTTTACGGCATCACGGACCACCCACCTTTTTGTAAATTAGTACAATAAATTAATAAAATTGTTTACAATTACAGTATAGAGTATACATTATTGTATGAACTGTTTTCAAATTGTTAATTATCATTTTTTTCATCGCTTATCGCTTTGCTATCTTTTACTTTTTGACACCCTTATTCTTTGTTTAGTCACGGTCATTGTACTTCTACAATGATTTCCTTTGAAAAACGAATGATTTTTTCGAGATAATCATTAATAACTTCATTGTAATCAATTTCCATTGCAATATCCTTTTGAGTGCATAGCAACATCAAACTGTTAAGCTTTTCATTTTCCATAGTAGATCTCATTTCAGTCTTTACTCTCTTGAGGGCAGAAATGTTTCTCTCACGATTCGCTAGGCGGTGGTACGTTCGCTGCAATTTAAATTTTTGTTCTCTTTTTTCACCAACTTTTTTCGCCCCAAATTCTTCTGTGCCCTAGGCACGTACCTAAGCGGAAAAGCGGTTCTGATGAATCCCCCCGAATATATCTATACATTACGTACATGTTTCGCTTATAGGATTCAGTATTGATCCGAAAAAAGGTGATTATAATAATTGTATCGACCTTATAAAATACCTTTAATCAAAATTTTGAATTTTTCTGATGTTAAGTAAATATTTTTAGGAAAGTATAAGAATAAAAAAACTAGATGGGAAAAAAAGTGACTTTTGAAAGAAGTTAATCAATCTCAAACCATTGATTTTAATTTACTTTTGGAAATACCAATACAAATAGAAAAAATAATCCTAAAATGCATAATTTTGTAAATATGTCTTAGAAAAAGAGGTGCTCCAATTTTAATTGCGTGCCTTATTTTCCATCGATATCTACTATTTACGCTCAGAAAAGATAAATATTTCCAATTTTCTTCCGTGTGGGCGAAAAATTTCCGTGAGATCCGAAGGGAAGTCGCCCGAAAATGCTCATAAAAAGGGAAACCAGATTTATTGTATCACGTGGGGCGATAATTCAAATGTTTTATGGGGCATTCTTTGCCTTTGTGGAAGGGTGTGAACGTTCTTAAGTAAACAGTCGCAGGTGTTAACGCATCTCTCCAAGCAAAAGTGTCTAACAGATGCCCTGAGTCACTGCTTCAGAGATGCCTTCAAGTGTGACTCATTGGGAGAAAAAAAAACTTCTTTGATTTTAGTAATTTATAGATTTTTTTCCTTTCCTGAACTAACTGATTTATCTCAACATTTTCAACGGTTAATAAATTAGGGAATAATAGCTGAGATCGAAAATCCCTAAATGTATATTTATAAATGACTAGCGTCTTAAGAAATCTGGGAATTTTTTGTATGTAAAACAAATTTGAAATTTAAATCTGAAGAGTATTTTTTATTTAACTTTAATTGGGCTAAATGCATAATAAAAAAGCCCGTCATTATTTATAATAAATATTTCTGTTTGACTAATTAAATTTTCTAAATTGAAACGGGTTTTAAACTAAAATTTATAACATAACATGATTATTTGGTTTTAAAAAAAATAGAAATGATTTCGGTAGTACAAAGTAAAACATTCATAAACATTTTTTGATACCGAACATTTTTACTTTTCGGAAAGCTGAAATTTAATTCTACGGTTAATTATTGATAAAATTATTTGTAATAAAAACCATTTTTTTAAAAAAAGTGATTGAACATTGAAGAGTAGCAATTCTGGTAGAGAAAACCAAGTAAAATAAGTCCTTTACAGCTAGGCAGAGGGAATTTCGGGAAAAAGTTAACGTGAAAATTCACATCAAAATACTTTTAATTGCAGTCATGTTTTGTGAAACACATCCAATACATCCAAAATCATTTGAACGCACCTTAAGTTGATAAATATTCGTGGTACTAATCATAAGCAACCCAACGATGAATAAAAATCCTTAATTGTTTTACAATTCACAATATTTAATTTAAATAAGTGAAAGTTTAATAATCATTTATTGTGTAAAATAATTTAATTACATACACATATATGACGATAATATATGCATCTATAATAAGAGTTATAAAACTAATTAAAAGCTAAACTATGAATAGCAGAAAACAAGATAGTAAAGGTCAAAGTTAAATGGCAATAATATATCAGCAAACTTTTGATATACATTGGTATCAAAAATTGTGGACACTTTTTAAAATTGTTACGTTTTTTAAGTTTGTATGCTCATAGAAAATGTAACGTTGCACAAAATGTAATGCTTTTTATATCATTTTAAAGAGAATTTAATACTAAATTCAATACAAAAAAAATAAAAAATCGAGACTGTTTCTTGGCTATTACAACAATGATATTTAGTCAAGAAACAATGGCATCAAATAAAAGAGTATATTGGACACATAGAAAAAGATATGTGTGATGAGAAAGTGGTTTTTCCTATGCTAAAATTGCAAGACACAGGTATGGGGGAGGTTCAGTGACGACATCTGGAGACTGGAAGTTTTGTTTAAGACGTCAGGAGAGAAATTTAATAAAAATAAAGCATGAAAAGGCGGAAAAAGATACACCACATCTGTTAATGACAGAAGAAAAAAAATAGTATGTCTCCAATATAGAATAATGTCATCAACGGTCATCAGAAGTTATCTGATTGATGGTGATGTTTCTGTCAGTTCAAAAACAATCAGGAGAAGATTAGCAGATGTTAGACATAGAGATAGAACTCCATGAAAAAAGCCTTATCTCAATTTACAGCAGCGTTAAAAAGACTATAGGGGGTCAAAGGAGCTGTTCGACAAATGATTAGTGGTCACAAGTTATATAGAGGGAGGAAACTAATATATCGTTATTAGTTAGTGCTGGCCGAAAATATGTAAGACGTAGAATAGGGGAAATGCTACATCTTGACTGAATCCAGGCAACTGGGAAGTACTTACATAGTTTTATGATTTGGTCATGCATATCAGCGGATGGTATCGGTCGCCTTCATATCATCAATGGGACACTGAATGTCAGAAAATACATTGACACAACTCTAGAAACCAAACTTCTACCTTTCATCAGGGATTTATTTACAAACAATGCTTCCTGTATCTTTAAGCAAGATTCTGCTCCTATCCATACAGTAAAGTAATCGAAAGACTGGTAACTTTCTAAGATAATTGAGTTGTTGTCCTGGCTAGGAAACAGTCCTGATCTCAATCCTGAAAACTCGTGGCACCGTTTGAAAACTCTTGTCCGAATGAATTGCCCATAAAATAAAAAGGAACTAATTGAGTATATAATTGTTTCTTGGCATCATGTAATAATGAAGGAAGCACTGTAATAAAAAATGAAGACTTCTCCACTAAGCACTAATAACTCACTGATATCATCAATATCTAATGTATATCGATAGTTATTGCAGCATAACATTTTTTAAGTTGCAAATATTTGAGTTTTGTTTGTTTTTTTGTATTGAATTTAGCATTAAATTTTCTTTAAAATGATATAAAAGACTTTGTATTTTGTGCAATATAAAATTTCTGTGAGCATACAAGCTTAAAAAACATAACAATTTAAAAAAAGTGCCCACAATTTTGGCCACCACTGTATCTGTATATTCATATATAAATTTATATACTTAAATACTAAAATATGTAACACAAAAACCTTAGAGAAACAAAAACATTAAATTAATTAAATCTCAAAAGAAAAATCAAAATCTCATCGGCGAACATAAAAATAAAAATAACAAAGTTTTAAAGTCAGATTAAAAATTTCTAAATTAACTAAGCAAAACCTCAGACAAAGGAGTGATTAATGGGGTTAAACCAGTTTGATGGTACCAACTTTAACTCTATTGCAATTTGGTAGGCTAAAATAAAAATATCCAAATTCATACACATACTAAAAATTTAAAAGTCACAATTTCAAAAAGCAAGATATCTGCCACCACATTTTGAATAGTATTATGACTCAAAAAATATAATCAAACTCTAAAATAGCTAAGTCCATAACATAAGTACCAAATATTAATAAAGATGTACCCATTATTAAAATGAAAACATCCAAAAGCACTAAAATATTTAAAATTTAAAAGTTAAATTTGAAAAACTTCTATTTTTACTATTGCAAGATCTCAAAAATTTCAAAACTCTTACACACTAAAATACCGAAATAGCTGAGTATGCAACAAACCTTAAATATCACATATCCCATCACCAACTCCCCCCTAAAACTTTAAAAAAAATTTTAAAATTGGAAAAAGGTGTGCAACATTTTTAAATCAGTACTCAAGATCTTCATAAACTCCCTTTATATCTCTAAAATATCCAAATCATAATATATATATATATATATGTATATACTGATGTCTAAAAGTTAAGCATAATTGATAATTATGTGAATAAAGAAGGAACTGTAAATCAGAATGGCGGGAAACGTGATATGCGAGTGTAAAATGGTAAAAAAAAAAGGAAGCAAATCAAAAGAATGATAATCATTAATTTTATTAGCCGAAGTAGCAGTTTGAAAGAAAACTGAGCATAGCAAGGATTCACATTTTAAAGAAAAAATGAAAGAAAACATTAAATAAAATACTGATGCTGCAGTTTAATAAGGCGTGTGGTCACCTCTGACAGCCAGGCACGCTGCACAGCGATTTACCATACTTGCTATGAGATGATGAATGAGTTGTGGGCTCAAACGGTTCCAAGCTTCTTGGAGAGCTCTCTTCAGTTCTGTAACGGAGCTTGGTGGGTGCGAAAGGGCTGCAATTTGTCTCCCGAGCATATCCCATACATACTCGATAGGATTTAAATCAGGGGAGTTCGCAGGCCACGACATACGCTGGATGTTTTCCGTTTCAAGGAAGTCATCAATCAGCACCGCTCGGTGATATGGCGCATTATCATCCATGAATATGAAGTCAGGACTGACAGCACCACGAAACAATCGAATATAAGGCTCAAGAACTTCGTCTCTGTATCTTTGAGCAATCACAGACCCAGAGTCAAAGAAATGGAGGTCTGTGCGGCCGTCCATCATGATGCATGCCCATACCATTACTCCCCTTGATGGAAAATGATGTCTTTCCGTTATGTTTCTTGGTTCAAAACGTGTTCCACGTTCTATCCATATCGTTACCCGCCGAAAATCACTACTCAGACTAAACCGGGGCTCGTCGCTGAACATCACATTGGCCCACTTTCCCCCACTCCAATGTTGATGTTTCAAACTCCAGTTTAAACGAGCGCGTTTATGCGCAGACGTGAGGGGAATGCAAACTGCTGGTCTTCTGGTATACAGGCCAGCATGATTGAGTCTTCTGTAAACAGTTTGTCTCGAAATTCGTATTCCTGTGGCGACTGTGAGCATCGAACCCAGTGTTCTGGGAGTACTGCCCCTCAGACGTCACGCACTTATTACCAGATATCGGTCTTGGCGAGGGGTTGTGACTCTTGGTGGACCTGATACTGGTTGTCGGATAACATCTCCCGTTCTTTGAAACCTCTGCCACAGTCTTGAGGTCACAGTCTACATTCAGAATTCGAGACACTTCGGTTTGTGATCGTGAGTATTCCAGTATTACAACGATTCTTCCTTTCGTAAACATGTCCAATTAGCGTCTTTGTGCCATCATTCACCTTGTTTGGTGGTTAACATTGTTCCTTCGCAATTCCGAGGCGGAAGCATTATGGTGTGGGCAGGGATTTCATTAGGATACCGCACCGACCTGCACATCTTTAAACGGGGTTCTGTGACGGCTGTCCGGTATCGAGATGAAGTCCTAGAACCCAATGTGAGATTGTACGCTGCAGCAGTTGGCCCTACTTTTGTTTTAATGGACGATAAAGCACATCCCCATAGAGCTGGCATCGTCGATGACTACCTGGAGAATGAAGGGATTGCGCGTATGGCGTGGCCAGCATATTCTCCCGACCTTAATCCCATTGAAAACCTTTGGGATGCTCTTGGCCGTGCTGTATCTTCACGTTTCCCACCTCCAGCCTCTCTTATTGAGCTGGAAACTGCTCTATAAGAAGAATGGCGATTGCTTAATTTTGCGGTGGTTGACCACCTAATTGAAAGAATGGTCAGAAGGTGTAAACTTTGCATACAGATGAGGGAGGATCACATATTCTATTAATGTCCTTTTTTTCATTTTATGCTGTTTATTTTCACTTTATACATAATTCTGTTTAAGTCTCCAGTATGACATTATCTGATAACTTACAAAAATTTAATATTGTTTTCATTTCTGTACATAATTATTGTTCTTGTTTTATGTATAAATATATATGCTACTTTACTGCCAAATTTTGTGTCAATCAAAGCAGTATTTGTTGATTTTTTTGCGTTTTACATCTTCGTGCTTAACTTTTGGAAGTGAGTATATATATATATGTATATATATATATATATATATATATATATATATATATATATATATATATATATATATAATTTAAATGATGAATGTAACTGTAAGGTTTTGGAAATCATAAAAAATTATAATTATTACAGTAAGTTAATTTTCAAAACTTACAACGGAAAAATGAAATGAAATGAAAAAATTTAATGAGATCCTTGTGCTTGATGTTTGTTGCAGAGATGCATATTAATGTACCCAAATGCCGAAAAAAAGTACTTTTTCATATGAAACAAATTTCTGGAAAATGATGCTTCTAAAAACGAAATTAATTAAAATTATCAACTGTGAATTTACTTACCATTCATATATCGCTAATATTTATTCATTTTATGTAATTCTTTAAGCAACGGGACTTTTATAATAATTTTACCGCGTTTATTTTTGAATTAACTCCAACGATTAATAATAAAGGATACTACAAAACACTGCAAAAGCTCAGATCCCAGCATTAATTATTTCATACCATTTAAAACAAATAGTACGCTTATTTTCGGAAAGAAAACTTTATCGTCATGAGGAAGTAGTAGAAAAGTGAGTAAATATTTTTTGTTGAAGTAATAAGTAACACAAGTAGTGAAAAATATTTTTTTAGAATTGCCTATATTACGCTCTAAATTTCTTTTCCGAATTGTCCCCCTAAAGAATCAAATTGCCCCTTATGGGGCGTAGGTCCTACGTTGAGAAACACACTGCTTACCTGTTACCTGTTCGAATGTATTGGCAAACGTTCTTAAAAGTGTCACCTCTTAATTAAAAAAAAACAGGACATGAGATTTTAAAATGGAAGAAGAATGTTCTTTTACGCTCCCGTAAGCTCTTCTTCAAATATGTATTCCCGCAAAACCCATTTTTAGTGGATCAATACGCAATAAAATAAACATCCATGAAAAATTTGAAGTCTAAATCTAATAGTTGAAAAACGGGAATTTCTTTTGTCGTAACTCCTTTTGAGAGTGTCAATTTCCCAAAGACTCGTTCTTATAGCAGATTTCAATTCAACAACAACAAAAACAACAAAAAATGCATATCAAATTTTTTTTTTGTAGGTCTTGTAGGACGGGATTTTTTTAAATCTGTACGCCCCAGTAACTCCTTGCTCTCCCGTAGAAGTCAACTTCCATAAAATCAGTTCTTAGCGGATCTCTATTCATCAAAAGAAACATGTTTACCAAATTCCAAGTATGTGAATATAACAGTTCACAAATGGGAATTTTTTTTTATCCATAACACCCCTTCTTAAACCTTCACAATTTCTCTTGGGGTTGATTTTTGTAAAACCCGTTCTTAGAAGACCTCTAATTCTTGAAAGGAACTTTACTAAATTTCAAGTCAGAAGGTCTTATAGTTCAAAAATGGGGATATTTATATGTATCGCCTCTTAAGCCATTGCAAAGCCCCTTGGAGGTCATTTTTCGCAAAATCCTTTCTTAGCTGATCCCTTCTCCATGGAAGGAACATGCTTATCGTAGGTCTAATAGTTTCGGAGATATCATGATGAGTGAGCAAGTCACTTTTCTCCTTTATACATATAGATTATAAACAGAATATTCATTTTAAACATATGATTAAAATCAGATAAAAAAAAATGAAATTTTGATTTTGACAGGCTGTATGTTAGCAACAATTACGAATATTTTAATGAGAGAAGGAACAAATGTTTGTGGCCATAAAAGAGTTGTTCTACTTGTTCCATTAGTATTAATCTCAGCCATTCGCTGGAGGAATAATTTAATATCTGTCGAAAGAAGTTTCAAAATAATCGTTACTGATTTTTTTCACATGTAATCTTAATAACTTTTTTAAACTTTCGATCAGTAACTACAGCAGAAGCAATCCTCGAAATATTCTTTTTAAACAAGTCATTGAATTCCATAAATATCAATCTTTAGATAGCCGGGAACTTCAATGTTTTGTAATAAATTATGGTTTAAAAAAACTAAAAAGCGTGCTTTTATAGTTAATCAATCTAAAAAGTGAAAAATAACTCTTAATACAAGAATAAAATGATTAACGAGAAAATTGTGGTAAAAGCGTGGGGTGCTTTGTAATACATTTTTACATTAACTCTGCATTTCGGAATAGAACTAGTGAATAACAATTGATATCGAACGCCCCACGTTTTTATGACAATGACATTAATCGTCTATTTAATCTTTTTAATTTTTATATTGAAAATCATTTTTTACTTTTTAGTTCGTTTAACTATAAAAGAGAGTTTTTTAATTTTTTAAACTATAATTTATTTTTCATTTTTTTTAGTTCGATCTACAATAAAAGCGTGTTTTTTTAAAAGTTTTTTAGACTACCATTTATTTATTGATGAATAAACGTTAAATGCATCATTTTTTTTAGAATCTGCAATACCCATTAGCATCCTATCAGATGGTCGATAAGGTTTGGTTTGAAAAATGTGGGATTAACCAACTCACCCTTCCCTTTTTCCCATTAATAACACTTTTTTGTTTGTTTGTTATATTTGTATTAACCATAAGCGCGCGTTTTGGCTTTAGGGTTGTAACGTAAACATATAGTCGCCAAATCTGGAAATGGGTTCTAGAATTAGTCTCCAAATCTAGAAATGGGAAATCGTTTATTCTGATGATCCTGATCAGGAAAATGGAACAAAATTATTAAATTATTAGATTGTCATTGATCCTTGACAAGTGTGCAAAAATTTCGAATTAATTTAACCTTTTAAGGTGGGTAAAATTCGAGTTCAAAGATTCCGTTACATACACGTGAAGCGAAAAAAGCCTCTTAATAAAAGTTGAAAAGTATATCATGTATAGCCATTCAAAAATACATAATTTTTTTTTTTTAGCGATGACTAAAGTTGTTTCAACGGATTAGCTGCAAAGAGTAAGTTAATTATGAAACAATTAACCGTCCAAAAAATAATTGTATAGAGAAGCTGTTTTTTCTTACCTCCAAAATTAATTATAAATTTTTAAAAAAATTACAGATTCTTAGGCTAAAAGAGACACATAACATAAGAGATGCATAAATTTGATTCTTTAGAGTCTAAAACGAATAAAATTTAAAAATCCTACATAATCAAAACGAAAGTATAAGACGTTAGATAATGTCAAGGAAGGGAGTCAGAGCGATCACCCAAAAGAAAATAAAAGGGATCCATCAATATCCCGGTCAGAGCAGGAAAACCCGCACATGTATTGCACATGAAAAGTACACAATGCGGCCGCATCCCGCCCAGGCAATCACTTTCATTTGCCGATGTCACATCTGCGCGCCACGCGTCGGCGCATCTCTCCGTCTCATCTCTCCACCCCGACCCCTCAAGAGAAGGGAAGGAGGAAGGAGTTAAATATTTCCCCTTTGATGTTCGCCGCCAGCCCCTGCTTCCTCGGCGGCGTCCTCCCACGGCGAAAGGTGTTTATTTGCCAAACCTCTCTTTCTTTTACGATCACCTCCCTCGACGGACAGAGCCTTTCTACTCTTTCCTTCTTACATGTGGAGATTTTATGTCCCTCCGTTGGAAGTTTATTTTTTCTAAAAGTGGCTTTATTCGGGAGACGTTCTTCGTTTTTATGACATTCGGGCTGCTTGACTAGTTTTAATAAGAATGTTTATCATTTTTTTTATTAAAAAAGTGGTGGAGTTGAAAGTATTAAGCAATTTTAATTATGTGCCCAAAAGAGTTTGTGTTAATAATGTGGACCTCAAAGTCATATATATTGACGCTTTTCAAAATAAATTTATTTTGAAAAGCGTCATTTTTAAAAAAGAAGGAACGAAAGAAAAGAAAAGAAAGAAGAAAACAAAGGGGAAAAAACGATGGAAAAGGAATTATGCAAAGAAAATGAATTCTCTTTTTTAAAAAAATGAATTTTAATTTTGCATAGAATTATACTTAAAATAATAAATTACGACGAATATTGTGTGTGAATGATATATAACAAATGTAAAACTTAGAAGTAGTAAATTAATTAGAGTAAGAGAAAATTAAATTGAAATATCAAATTATGTTTCAGATTTCATAACATCATCCTACGTGAAATGTTTCAATTCGTTCAAAAATCTTTTAAGCTTCCAAAATATTAAAAATGTATTACTATTTTTTATTTATTTATCCTTAGGATAACCGCTTTAGGTATAAAATCGTACAATTATTTCTTTTTACTGTGAGTGGTAACACTAAATATAACTATTTCGTTATTTGTGAATAGCAACATTTCGTTGTTTAAAAAGTTTGTTCGACTGTTTTAAAAAGAGATATTTGAATAAAGTTTTTGGTACTCTTTGAAAAGATTATCTCTTTTAAACTGAGAAATTATTAGTCCTCATATTTAGTAAAATTACGAGTATTTTCTACAATTATTTTGTAAAGCTAAGAAAATTAATCTAGATTTTCTTTTGAAGCTTTAATACAAAGAAAGTATACATTTTTTCCCTCCATAAATTTCTGTGTGATTATAAACTTATAATTTATTTTTATAGAACTTCATACTTTTATAAAGTTGTAATTCGCTTAATGCATCAACTGTATGTTTTTTAAATATATTATATTATCCAATTATGTCGTTTTTTTTATATTTTTTATTTCTGTGAAATACATTTTTTGTTTCAGCATATTTTTTTTTTTCTAAATGATATATCAAAGCATTAAATATATAATCTTTGGTGTTCCTCAGAATAATATTCAAATATCTTTAAAAAACTTTACGCGGGGATTTCCCAGTTAATAAAAATGACAAACTTGGGGAAAAAAGGAAATTGAGTCTAATTATATGCTATGATGATTGCTTTTTAAAATTCCAGGATGTAACTCGGAAAAGAAATATTTCTCCCAAGAAATTAAAAACTTTTGTTTTCCATATTTAATATCATTGATTCAGTAAATAGTTAGTATGGAAAAAATTAGAAATGAAAGTTTTACACGTTATGTATTTTAATAATTATAAATTTTATGTAAATAATGTAATTAAAATAATTTTGCACATGGTTTAAGTATAAGAAGGGGCTGCAGCTTCAACTTCTCTCCGTCAAAGATTTTTTTTTTACTGAAATGTTTTTTCCTTTTTTTTTATAAATAAATAAATAAGTAAGGTTTCTTCTAACACACTTGAAAGCGGTTTTTAAAAAGTCGCTGCTACTGAATTTTTTCTTTGCCATCTCTCCAACAGCCATTTGCAGTTCATCTTTCATCCAGTTTTTAAAATGGTATGTCCATATCCTGTCTGTAACTTTTTTTTTCTTAGCAAATCGAGTTGATAACGGAGTCTGTCTTCCCAATTAGTCTTGTTAGTGTTTTCTTTAAGCAGGTACATGCCACAATTTTTAACGAATCTGAATAACGTGAAGAGTATATTTGGGATATTTGTTGTATGTTTTGACTACAGGCTGCAAAAAAATGAGTTCAGATTAAAAGAAGTAGTTCCTTTTTCAAATGGAGAAGCAACATAAATGCCTTATTGTTAAAATGTAGAAACACATCTTTGAATCATACTGATGTTCAATAATACGAGAGTTTTCCCTTTTAATTGATAATCTCAAACATCATTGAGCAAATTTTAAAGAAATAAAGTACTAAATTTTTTTTGAAATATACCATACAACAGTTATAGTACACATGTATGATATCATGTTTCATTAATCTAGGAAAGTTCTAAAGGAGGTTCCTTGTTGAAACATAAAATGGGTCAATCGAAAGCATGATTACCTCTATCAATGATGCAAATTTCATAAATTAAATTCATGCTTGGAATGAGATACTTTATGTAATTCTGGGGTTGCGTTGGTCCCAATTCTTCAATAACACTATTTCCAGGTCTTATATGTTGCTAAGAGGAAGCTCTCAAGAGTATCCCAAATATGTTCCCGATAAGGTAAAATTGTGGAGATCTGACAACCCAATATCATTGATGAATATCCTCACTTTCAGATAACCTTTAAGTGGACGAATATTGTCATCGATAAAGATGGAATTAAAGGTAACGACGCTTCTGAAAAGTCGCATAAACATTCCAATGATTTTGTGTTTATACCTTATAACAGGCGTAAGAAATTAATCCCTTACCAAGAAGAATTTCGTGGGCCTTCAACTGAGACTGCCGATCAGGTGGCATTAGCAACAACACATGAACAACACAAAGTCACCGAACTTCTATCAAAAGCTGGTCAGTATAGCTGTTCAATATAACATATGAGTAGACCACTGAACATCCGCTGTTTTACTAGTCCCTTTCTTGCCTGTTAGAGGAACACGTATAATAGGTCTCTCTATATGAAGGTATGTCAAAAATCAGAGGTTATGCCCTAACTGCACCCTTGCGGAGAATACCGCAACACAATCACTCCCAATCATCTTTCCTCCAATGTGTCGAAGTTCTTTGCTCAGTACTGAACAGGTTCTCCTGTACGCAGAAGTGAGAAGGATGTAAGAAGTAAATCTTGCAAAAAGACCCTTCTAGGCACAATAATCTTTAAAATGTGTGGCCGCATGAAACTCACAACATAGCTGAAAAATTACTGCATGTCTGTTTATGTAGCGAAGCACAATCTTATATAAGTTCATGCGATTAAAAAATAAATTATACAAAGGAATCTCCCCATATGGGCTTCTAGTAGTTACATATAATAGTAATATTTAGGCTCTGTTAGCTCAAAGATTCAATGGAGATCTTGCAGATAAATCAATTACAATACTTTCAATGTATATATATATATATATGTATATATACACTCATGCCCATAAATTAAGTATAATGAAGTTCACAGGCAAAGAAAGAGGCAGAAGCAAAACAATTTTGACTTATTTGTAAAGTCTATTTATTAAACAAAAGGTAAAGAGGAAAAAAGATGCTATATGTTTGACATAATTAATAAAAATTGCGATTTTTACTCCATGGAGCAAATTTTAAAAAATAACCTATTTACAAAAACAGTATAACATGGTTAGTATGATCGTTAATACGGAGTATGTCTCCCGGACGATGCAATACAGGCCTTACAACGCCTACGCATGCTGAGTATCAAATTATCAATGATATCTTGGGGAATATTACACCACTCATCAAGCAATGCCCTCCGAAGTTCCGGTAGACAGGTGGGAGGGGGTTGACGGGCTGCAATTCGTCGGCCAAGCATATCCCCCACATGCTCTATTGGATTCAAGTCCGGTGAGTATGCTGGCCAATCAATACGGGTGATATCCTCCGATTGAAGGCATTCGTCTACAATATTTGCACGGTGAGGACGGGCGTTGTCATCCATAAACAGAAATTCAGCACCCATGGCGCCCCGAAACAAACGTACATGTTGTTCCATAATGACATCCCGATAGATGTGGCCTGTCATCGGTACACTCTGAACATGCAGTTCAGTTCTGGAACCAAGAATAATTCCTACCCAAACGAGCCATCCTGCACCACCGTAACGGTGTCGTTCAGTGGTGTTCTCTTGGTGGTAACGGGTACCTGGCGCTCTCCATATGAAAGTCCGGCGAGAATCAGACTGCAAACTAAACCTGGACCTGTCGGAAAACATCACACAAGACCACTGTTGCGGTGTCCACAATGCATGCTCTCTACTCCAGGTTAATCGCAGGCGACAGTGAGTTGCGGTAGGGGGAACATATCTCACAGGCCTACGAGCATATAGACCAATGTGCTCTAAGCGTCTGCACACGGTCTGCCTTGGAACTGTCGTACCAGTAGCTGAAGAGAGCTGATGAGACAGGTCTCTTGCTGTGCTCCGTCTGTCTCTTTTGGCAGTAACTGCCAAATACCGGTCCTCATTCGGCGTTGTAACTCGGGGGCGACCTGTGCTGTAACATCTACTCACATTACCATCATCTTGGAATCGTTGCCAAAGCCTGGAGATGACACTCTGGGTGATTCCAAGTTCCTTGGATACTTCCAGCTGGGTACGTCCACATTCCAGTTGTCCGATAATTCTACCACGTAAAAAATCATCCAAATGCTTCCTTTGTGCCATAACCATGCGGTTATTGCACTGAAAGGCTTTTAAAGCGCTTGTGAACAATTTTACTTCTTTGCCACCCTTCCTTATATACCCCTCTCTTACACTCTCGTAATTGTGGTGTACTATCCGCGCCATCTGGTGGTTTCCTGTAATTTGCATATTCTTCTTCAAGATGTGTGTGATAATTCTACAGGTGAAATTTTTATTTTAGAGTTCAATTTCTGTGTGATTCTGAATTATCCTTAATTTATGGACATGAGTGTATATATATATACACTGGTGTCCAAAAGTTAAGCATAATTGATAATTATGTGAATAAAGAAGGAACTGTGCATCAGAATGGTGGGAAACGTGATAAGCGAGTGTAAAATGGTTATAAAATAAGGAAGCAAATAAAAGAATGATAATTATTAATTTTATTATCCAAAGTAACATATTGAAAGAAAACTGAGCATATCAAGGATTCACACTTTAAAGAAAAAATGAAAGAAAACATTAAATAAAATACTGATGCTGAAGTTTAATAAGGCGTGTGGTCACCTCTGACAGCCAGGCTCGCTGCACAGCGATTTACCATACTTGCTATGAGATGATGAATGAGTTGTGGGCTCAAACGGTTCCAAGCTTCTTGGAGAGCTCTCTTCAGTTCTGTAACGGAGCTTGGTGGGTGCGAAAGGGCTGCAATTTGTCTCCCGAGCATATCCCATACATACTCGATAGGATTTAAATCAGGGGAGTTCGCAGGCCACGACATGCGCTGGATGTTTTCCATTTCAAGGAAGTCATCAATCAGCACCGCTCGGTGATATGGCGCATTATGATCCATGAATATGAAGTCAGGACTGACAGCACCACGAAACAATCGAATATAAGGCTCAAGAACTTCGTCTCTGTATCTTTGAGCAATCACAGACCCAGGGTCAAAGAATTGGAGGTCTGTGCGGCCGTCCATCATGATGCATGCCCATACCATTACTCCCCTTGATGGAAAATGATGTCTTCCCGTTATGTTTCTTGGTTCAAAACGTGTTCCACGTTCTCTCCATATCGTTACCCGCCGAAAATCACTACTCAGACTAAACCGGGGCTCGTCGCTGAACATCACATTGGCCCACTCTCCCCCACTCCAATGTTGATGTTTCAAACTCCAGTTTAAACGAGCGCGTTTATGCGCAGACGTGAGGGGAATGCAAACTGCTGGTCTTCTGGTATACAGGCCAGCATGATTGAGTCTTCTGTAAACAGTTTGTCTCGAAATTCGTATTCCTGTGGCGACTGTGAGCATCGAACCCAGTGTTCTGGGAGTACTGCCCCTCAGACGTCACGCACTTATTACCAGATATCGGTCTTGGCGAGGGGTTGTGACTCTTGGTGGACCTGATACTGGTTGTCGGATAACATCTCCCGTTCTTTGAAACCTCTGCCACAGTCTTGAGGTCACAGTCTACATTCAGAATTCGAGACACTTCGGTTTGTGATCGTGAGTATTCCAGTATTACAACGATTCTTCCTTTCGTAAACATGTCCAATTAGCGTCTTTGTGCCATCATTCACCTTGTTTGGTGGTTAACATTGTTCCTTCGCACAGCAGTTGCACGGAACTTGTCTGAACTGCCTATGCTGCTTGAATAGGTTTCTCCGCGTTCCGACATGCACGGGTGTTTCACGCAGGATGTAGTTGACTGAAAAGTTTTGCATAAATCCAATGTTTCTTCTTCACCCAATTAATATCCGCAAGAAATTTGGTATAATTTTATGAATATTTACTCCATGTTTTTCGCATTTTTCGCGATTTATGCTTAACTTTTGGACAACAGTATATATATATATATATATATACATGCCCGTAATTTTTCCTCTTTTACCTTTTCCTTTTGGTACAATATTTTCAAGCATCATTTTTCCTGACTTTGGTATTACAAAGCAATTTAATGCAACATTGTGATAATGATACCGACATTGTTAACCAGTCCGGAACATTGTCTAAAACTTTCAACTAAGAAAAGGACAAATAAAGAAGGCAATATCAGATATAAATATCTAGTCAGTTACTTTTTGAATTGAAGAAGTTAGACAAAAAATAGTATTTAAAATAGAATCATTTCTAAATTGCATAAGTTCTTCGTATTTTTTTATCTCTCTCTCTCTCTCTCTCTGTGGGACGGAGATCAAGTATATCATCAGCTTTCGGTTTCAAAATTGCATTACTAACTATTGATAATTTATTGCTAAAGCTGTCTTCTAAAGTTAAAGAACATGAAATAAGCTCGGAATGAATCGAGGAGGAAAAAAAAAGAAATGTCCCTATAGTTATAGAAAGAAGTTTTTGGAACCATATAAATTGTTTCTTTGAAATGCAGAAACATTTGATATATATATATAGTTAAGGCAATAAAAAATCTCTTCAGCACTAAATTGTATGAGACAGAATATGACACCATATATTTTACACAGTGAAAAAATTATTACTTGATTCGAAACTGAAATGTGTGTGAGTAATATATTAAAATTTATATCAGAAACAAATATTATACAAGTTTTCCATTTCAAAATGCTTTTCGAGGTAGAACATGTTGCCTTAATATTAGAAACATAAAAAAAAAGTTGGTTGTCTGTATGATTTATGACAAATGTATTTAATTTTAATGGGAAGTGTCAGGCAGATTTCAAAATCAGTTTTTTTCCCCAAATTTTCTAACGGAGAAAGGTGGCCGGGCAGGTTTCAAAGAAATCGAGCCAAGAAAAAAAGGAATTCTCCTGCCTATCTGATTTCATAGCCCTCTCGAGCGAAATGGCCATTCCATGCCTCTTGTGTCGCATCATCACGGAAGGATGCGTAACACTATATTTAGATCATTAGTGGATGAGGGTAGCTTGAGCATGACCGCAAGATGAAAAGAACCGACCAACGCACATCCATGGGAGGAGAGGGATTCAAGGAATCGTAACCGTGAAATGAGCAGACCCCCTCGGCAAATTTCCACGCTTTTTCTCATCCGTCGGTGTAACTTTTTCGGATGCCGCAAGTAACGAAAGGGAAGAGGGACTGATGAATTAGTAGAATAGCCTCATTTAGGTAAGAGATGGGCGTTCCTGGGGGTGTCCTGGGAACGACGTTTAAAATTCACTTTTACCAGGCTTTTCAATAACATCGCATTGGGCAAGATTTAGATGTGTTGGAGAAATGTTAGAAAATATAACCGTCATACTTCCGGACGGTAACGGTATACTTACTTCAAGTTATTAAGTGTAAGATATGTACTATGAATCTGTTTATTCTATAAAGTATGTATGTATGTCTAAATAAAATATATCTAAGTAAAGATGTAATTAGCAGTTTATATATTGACTACAATAACTATTTGAAACAAACTGAACAAAAATTATTTTATATTTTCGTGTATGTCGAGAGTTTTTGAAATTTTTCTTTTTCAATAAAAGGGATTGGCTTGTATACGCCACTAATTTCGGGCAAAAAATAAATAAATAAATAAATGAATAAAAAAAAAAAATAATAATAAAAAATAAAATAAAATAATAATAATAATAATAATTTATGAAAAACATTTTGAAAAATTACTTTTCGTGAAAGTTGCGCAAATAATTTCAATTTTTTAATTCTTTGATTCTGTTTAACATAACTTTTATTTCAAGAGGGGGAAAAATGGAAACCGTATAAATCATCCAAAGTTAGTAGCAAAATCCGAGTTTTCCAAAAGCTTTTGAAAAAAAATTTCTCCCTTATTGGGATGTCTGAGAGCACATGCGGTGAGTTTCCTTCCGAGACATGAAACAGAGGTCGACGATCACTTGCCGTATACGAATTTCTCTTCCCACTCATTTTCAGAACAAAAAAAAAATTGCGTAGTAATTTAGACCAAAACAGATAGTGTACGAGATAACAAATTAATGGGAAAAATGTTTTAACTTTGGATACGATTACCAGAAAAAAAAGCTATCGCCGATAGCACACTTTACAGAGATTTTATTGGAAAATATCCCACTCGTTTTACCTGCTTTGCAACGTATTTGAAAATTATAGTATTTTCTCCCCAATTCGGCTTAGTTACAAATATCAAATTTGAAGTAAATTAAAAAAAACATACTTTGGGCTTGTATATTGATCGCCTTATATTCAGATATGTATGGTAAGTAAAATAAATAAAATAAAATAAAAATTCGAATTTCAAAAAAGCAGTTGCAGCAATTAGAAACAGTCATAGAAAAAGCATGATTGAGTGAAATCACAATTTTCTAGCAAAAATTTTTTATTTTAATTTTCTAATATTTCAATTCTGACTTTTGGATTATGAAACTACAATTTTCCCCTAAAGAGTTATCTAATGTATTCTGAGTATTATTATATATATATATAAATATTTTACAATTCTAACCCTTCCCCCATCAGCTATAAATTATAGTATTTAAAAGTATTAAAGAGAGAGAGAGAGAGGAGTATAGTACTGAAAATGCTTTTTTGCTAATTTTGCAAGAGTCATTAATATCAAGCATATCAAATTTTGTGTTGATACTGATGACAATGATTTTATTATTTAGGACATTTCCCTTAGAATGCAATAAAAATGGCCTTGAATGTTAAAGATGAATTTTCAGGAGGAAATTTCCTTCAATATTTTAGAAATATACGAATTGAGAAATAAACATAAACAACAAGAATTAGTTGAAGATTATTCTGAATTAAAATAATGCCAAAATATCTCTAGAACAAGGCTAAAGTAATACCTTAATGCATAACTCTAAGGTGTTAAGAACGGGATGACTCGATAAAACTGCATTTGACCACAAAAATAAAGTTGGTAATGTCACCATTAAAATAATGTCAAGTGACTACCGTAACAAAATAAACTTTGCATCAGTCGAGCTTTATTTTAATTCTATTTTAAGCACTAGGAATTTATTTTACTGGCAATTCATCATCCGATGCCTTTAAACTCAAATCAGCTCTAATCTTGGAAATCGCGTCTGACATCTCACAATCAGTCCGCTACAGTTTTGGCAATATTTCCCAAGACTTAAAATAATTTCGAGAAGCATTTTAAAATACTGCAGTATCAACAAAGAGTGAAGCCAGCAAGTGAGAAATGCGTCTGAGCCCTCTTCCCAAGTCGCTTAGTTGGCAAAGTTGCGTAATAAAACGGAACGGCTCCTTCCCCTCATCAAATCTGTCACTAAAAACTCTTATGGCTATTTCTCTGCCTTCTTGTTATTGATAGCGGTGCAACAGCCAAAGAGACTCGGGGCGTCTCAGTAAGACCGACTATGAATCAAAACTTTTATTTACTCAGCTTCTCCACTACTAAGTTATGCGTAATCTCTTCCAGTTCACCAACTTGTCAGTCTCCGAGACAGGATCTTCAGTTTGTAAACGAATCGCGACGATTAACTCCATTGGCACTTATTCCCGATTGTTTATTTTCCCGAATTCTGGAAACTTTATCGCAATTTTGTTTGGTAACTCTTTACTCTCCTCTTCATCTTGAAGTATTTTCTCAGGAGTAAATGTACAATTACCACAGTTTTTTTAATGCTTTTTTTCTTCCAAAAATACGGTAACGGTGAGAATCCAACGAATTAAATCTTATCAGAGAAGAGAGCCCACTCCTATTTTCTATAAATAATAAACAGTTTCAATGATTTTATTGACAGATATCCTATTAACATTAAAGTGATTCTCACGATATTGCTGCTCTGTCTGTAAACGGAAATAAATAAGCTACATTTGAAATATTTCCTTCAATTTCAGAGTTTTTTTTTACTTGTATGTAGAATTCCAAAATTATATATTTAATCTTATAAATTTTTAGTCATTTTAAAAAACTGCATAACACATACATTACTTTACACAAAAATGAAACGCTTGAGCAAAATTTTTATATAAATAAATGTTTATCTCCAAGAAAGATTTTATGTAAATTATATACAGATTCCAACTTTGATTAATTTAAGTATAAAAGTCAGAACTCTCGATCTGCTTTTTTTACAGAGCATAAATTACACAAAAAAAAGTGGATCATTTCTAACTAAATTATATTTATATATAATTTTTATTTTGATATTGTACAATATCGAAATTTTAGTCTAATAATCTGATTTAAAAAAAGAGAAAATTGGATATACACAACATTTTATCTTTAAAGTTTTTAATAGAAACGAAAATAAATTAATGAATTGAAACTGACTTTGAAAGAACAGAATTTCTCTGGTCCTAAGACCTTCCTCAAAGAGAATTAAAACAATAAATACGAATAAAAATTATTGTAAATGAAACAAAAATTTATTTGGCTCAAATTTATTTTTCTAATGATACAATTTATCGCATTGCGTATAAAAGAAAGAGAAAGAAAAAAAAGTAAAAACTGTGCACAACATTTTTGTTACCAAAAGCCCAATTTTGAATTTGTAGATTTATTTCAAAGCTTAAATTCATGGAGAATCATAGAAAATAATACAAAAATATGTAAATAAGGTGAAATGCAATTAAAAAAGTTTAAAAAAATAGATTTACTGAAAATTTTTCCAAGACAAGACCAAGTAAAATAGTTTGCGGGATTACAGCCTTCTAAACAATTTTTTTTCTTTTTAAATTCTTTCTTCGTAATAAATAATTTAAGAAGACACTAGATTTAACCGGGTTTTTTTTATATAAAAACGAAGAAAAATAAAAAAAATGTAGTTTAAACCATCTTGATCAAATGATTAAGTCTAAGAAATGTTGTAATTCATGGTTTTGTGCAGAAAAAAGGGTTGAGCAACTGTTTTCAAGCGAATCTTATTTAAAAATTTCGTTTATGTATAACATATAAAACATCTATATTCATTTCTTACAACAAATAAAGAAAAGAAAAAAAGCAAAGGTTATTTATATTTGTGTAACAAACACCTCTCAAAGTCTAGAAAAGTCCTTAATAATCAGGGCTTTGTTTTTACGTTGAATGCAGATCTTTATATTACGCGCCTTTTATTTCAAAGAATGAACAGATTGGGAACGTCTTTTTCAAGCAGCAGAGAAAACTTATGATCTGACGTGGTAACAAGTAACTCGATTAAAATTATTTTTGAGCTGTGCTATTTGATTTCTTTTATTTATTGCATACGCGTATCATAGGTCACCTGAAAAAACTTCCTCGACATAGATGAACGGGCAATTCTGCCTTTTCTCTACCAGAGGTCTTTACCATCAGCAGACCTTTGGAGAGAAGGGAAGAGAAGGCAGGAGGGGCACATCAACATCAGATTCAGCCAAGCTTAATCCCCCAACAACAAGAAAAGCATTCATGATAGGAGGAAAACATTTCATAATTAGCCCCTTCACTCTATATCCTAGTTTTCTATCTATACACCGGTTTCAGGCCAAAAATCTCCAGAAATGTGCAAGCGAGGTGCTTTGCTCCTGCTGTCATCGCAAGACTTCAGGTAGATACTCGATGAGATGTCCGTCTTGTCACGTGGATGCTTTTGATGAATGACGGGGAAGAACAACTCACTGTTGGGCACCTAATTAGAATGAGATCTCACAAGGCGTCCATTTATGAAACAAGCCAAGAACAGGGGGGAGAGGCATGGTGTTCCCCGGTACAAAACGGCACAGGGATGGGTTTTGTTCTATTTTTTGGTGTGTGGCGGTTTCTTTTGAGACTGTGACTGTGGGGATGCAAGAACGCTTCTACGGCGAGGACCCGTTCACGCTCCAGAAGTTTGCTGGTTGGATAAAAATTCGTGGAGTTACTCGTCGCGTGTCTTCGGATAATCTATTCTGGAAGGCTGTGGAAATCTGCGAGCATACTTTTGATTTCGATGGAATGTTTTTTGCCCCTTCCTGTCTTTGTTGCAAATAAATGTGAGACACGCGTCTGTTTCGACGCACTTGGCACTTGGTTGCAGATACAAAAATTGGTGAAGCAACTCTCACTGCAAACTTGATGTAAAGACTCATCAAGTCATTAATTTTCTTCAGGAGAAGCAATTAGTATGGGCAGGCGATTTCCAATGCTATTTTGGGGTCTCTCTGACGATTGCATAAAGGGAAAGCGAAAGAATTCGTACGAAGCGATAATTAAATGGTGAAAAAGAATGTAGCCTGTAGTGTGGTCTGAAATAATAAGCCACCTAGACATTTCCCTGATCATTTTTGCAGAAAAAATATAAGAAAACTAAGACCTTTCTGTGTGTAAGAATTTTACTGACAATAATGAGCTGTATGGATTCATAAGTTATTAACCTAAGCAAAGATGAACACATTCTTATCTCAAAATGATAGAGTGTTTTGAAAATGACAGATTTTTTTAAAAATAATGACATAATATCCAAAACTGTGATATTAACCGAATGTAAGAATGCAAAAATATAATTTTTACAGACGACATATAATTAAAGAATTTTAATGAGTTGGAAAATTACTGCAGAAAAAAAGTTTCACAACGTTAAATTAATTATCATTACTTAAATGAGCATTGATTTCGTTGGCAATATTCAAAGATGTAGATTTATAGCCATTCAGCTTCTTTGGCCTACAACATTGTAAGATGAATTATGTGTATGCATGTATATATATATTATACACACATACACGGCAAGACATAAATAAAGCTCATTGCGAATTGAAGAATATTTTCTTTCGAGAGTAGAAGTCTCCGTACGAAACATGAGTAAATGCTTTTTTTTTTAGTTTAATGTTAAAACACAACTTTATGCATTCCATTTGAAAACTATATAACATGTTTACAACGACGAAAAAGGCAGTTTTACAAAAATATATGAAAAGATTCATGTGTTTTTTGGAAATCTTGAAATCTGCTCTCAAATTTTAATTTCAAAACAAATAACAGAGCTCAAAGGACCGTATTTAACCGACGAAATCTATGCATTTCCTTCGTTTATCTTAATATAGCCGCTATAAGTTTAAATATTGCATGGTCTGTTGGTTTCCACCGAGAAGACGCAAGTTTATTTCATTTTAACGAACAGTCATATCTGCTAAAAACGGCAAATTCGCGAATCAGTTTTTTTCACTAAATTGTGTTACGAATTTTGTTTTTTAGATTTCAATTTACAAATCAAGAAGTTTTTCAACATATTGTATCTCGACCTCATAATTTCACTTTCCAAAAAAAATAAGCATATCAATTACTACGTTCAGAAATAGACCACTATTATGGGGTAGGTTTACATTTAAAAAAACACGTAGATGAGAGAGAGTGTTGATGCATAACATTAATGCTTAAAGTTAAAAATCTCTTGGGTTGCTTGGGAGGGGTTTGAAGCTTTAAGCCTCACCCTTGTGTACACCACCACCTAGAAACAACTCTCGAATTTGAATCACTTTTGAATATATATTACTAGCATTGTGCATCACAGAAAGAGAGAAAAGTAATTACAATTGATTTAGAAATATTTTATAAACTTCACTTTACCGAAGAATTTTTTAAAATATATATATAATAAACATCTATAAATTAACAGCATGTTACTAATGTATTTTTAATATTATTTATGATACATTTGGTCGCAATTGAGTAAAATTTGTTCATCCACAGTTTTTTGCTGGGCTGCATTAAAAGCCCTGTTGAAGCATAAGTTGGATACAAGTAAAACTTGTTCAAAGCTGAAAAAAAATGTTTTGAATTGTTAAATCATGTGAATTACAATAAATTTTAATGTTAAAGGGAAGTAAATTTATAATGTTGTTTTGTATTATGTACAACCTATTTCCTAAAGAAGTCACATGTGATAAGAAATACACCAGCCGAAAGATTTCTGATTTTTCATGCATTGTATCGGAGTATTTGATATATATGTTTATAAATCGAAACGAAATCAGTATAATAAAAAGTCAGGATGCTTTTTGGGATACTATAAGTGCTGAATTTAACAATTAACGAAGTTTTTAGGACATAAATATTAAATTATGGCTTAATAAAGCTAAAATTAAAGTCTCACTCCATTTGTCTTTATATTTTGACGTATAAACTCCTTTTTTGGGTATGTGCCGACGCACTCATTTACAAATTTTGACCTTATAGTGAAAGATTTATTTCAGAAAAAAAAACGAATCCCTCGCTGCTCTTTAACGGGGAACCGTATAAAAATAATAGAAAAACAAAACAGAAAACCGCAAAAAGGATATACCTAATTTAGGGAATCGAAATCCCACTCAACAGAACTGAGAAACTAAATCCCAACTGACAATTTAGGAAGACATAATTCGTAAGCCCGTCCCCATAAAAGAGAAATAAAAAATAACGCCATAAAGAAGGAAAGGGAAAGGCGGCGCTATTAAAAAAAGAAAAATTGTCCCATTTGTCAGCACGGCCTCGTGTCATGTTGGTGCTCTTTTAAATCTTCTTTTTCTCTGTTTTTCATCTTAGTTTTCTTATTAAAAGCCGAAGACGAAAAAAGGCTTGAACTGGCATGAGTTTTTAGAGTTTTCCATTAGTGGAATTTTTATTTGTGTGTGTGTGTGCCTAACATATTTTGTCTTCAATTGGATTAAAATTTTCTTCAAGTGTGAAATTAATTTTGAAACAAAGATTTTCTTTTCTTTTTATACATAGAGTATAGCTTTGAGCTGGGTTAGAAATTTGAAAACTTGACTGAAAAGCCATTGCACGTTTGCGATTGAAATTAGAAACGCTTGTAACACCCAATTAAATAAACTGAAAGGAATGAAAGAAGAATATTAATAAGCCTGTTCGAATAAGGTTTCAAGACAAATGTCAATCACACATAACTGTCTTTAACCTTGTTATTCTTAGAAGAAGCAATCGTAAGAGGAGTAATTATAAAAATAAATTATTTTATAGCTAACACACTAGAAATTTAAATTAGAATGCTTAGTAAAATTTAAATAAAGTCTTTTAGGAATATAAGCTTTGTTAACTGTAGCCAGTCTATTATGTTGTGAGCAGGAATGTCTTAAGACTTCTTGAGGTCCTGGACCCTATACACAAATGTAGACCCTTAAAAGTAGACAGTAAAAAGCAAACATTGTCAAATACTCGTACAAACAATAGCCCAAAACAAATTATTCATTTATCAAATGCCTAGCCACTAACCATCAGATCATTAGGCAACAAGATCTCCAATATTTCTTCACAAAACAGTACAAACTCTTAAGTGCAGAGCACACGTCTAGATGAGCAGTGTCCATGATTTGTCCAAAAGCACACAAAACACAAAAAGGGGAGTCAGTCAGACTAAAATGAAACAAATGAGCACAAAGGCAGTCATGTCCAGTCAAAAATCTAAACTCAACCCGAAACAAATAAATGTGCATGACTTACAATCACACAAACCGGCTCGACTGAGTGCCGTTTTTTGACTGAATGAGAAATGAGGGTAAATGGTGGTAGGCCTAGGCCTAGACATGGAAGACGATCATTACATATAGCCAGGTGACATATCGTCCGAAATTCGCAGTTTTTCAGAGAATACAACCGGAAATAATATATGACAATTGAAATTATTCGAGTTGTGATCTTATTAAGGCTGAGTTGAGAAAGAGACGAGGTCCCCATTGTGGCCGAAGCTCTGGGCCCGTTGGTCCACTCCTTGGGACGTTCCTGGTTGTGAGGACAATTGAGAAATCTCCATCGAAAGTAAACTCTTTACAATAAAATATTTCAAATAACTCTAAGTTCGATTTCACAAATTTCAATACTTTCAAATACACTACACACAAATAGATAGCTCATCCTTAGATGTACGATATCAGCTCTTATCAAAACAGCTATACTTTCATTAATATGTTTAGGAACTAGAAAATTTAAGCATGTATTTATAGGTAAAAATCTGCACCTACGATATTCTCCCTTTTGAGGAAAATTATTAATGGAACAAAGTAATTTTAAAATTTCTTATAAATGATTAAAAAATTTAAAATTTTTCTGAATCTGATTATTTTAATACTTTTACTATTTATATATTTATCTGTATATTATTTTTACTTTACTAAAATAATAGCAAAAAATTCTCATTTCACAACAATTAATTAAAAGATAATTTCTGATATGGTTAGTCGTACATTCGGTGCATCTAAATAATCTTTAAAACAAAGCTTCAAATTCTTACTATTGCAAAAATCTAAGAAAATTCTGCGTAAAACGATATTTTTCAAATGTTCCTATATAATTTCATACACAATAATAACCTTTTTAAATTGCGAAAAGTACTTCCATTATGAATTTCTTTTATGATTAACATAAATAGCATTTACGGAGACTTATAAATTAATTTATGCATGTACATTATTAATTAATTTGATAAATAAATAATTTGAACCATTTGATTCTTATTATATCATAGGTATAAATTTTTTGTTAGGAAGATTTGACATGAAAATAGTCAATAATCATTTCACATTCCTCATTATTCAAAGCATGAAAAAGTTTCATAAAAATCTTTAAAAGTGTGATTATTAAAACAAAGTAATTTTCTAATGAAAATAGGCATCTTTATATGACATATTTTAATTAATCTATTCATTATCACATAGAAGCAATTTTTGATTTATTACATCTGAATATGAAAGAAAGCTAAGATTTCTTAAAAATATGTTTTAGCGATACATAGTTTGGAATGATTTGAAATTTGAGGAAAATGAAGTTACTATGCTAATTGGGGAATTGTGTCTGTGATAATAAAAGTGCTTTTTCAACAATGATTTATCTGTATATTATATAACATTTAAGTCGATATTATCAGCTATTGTCATTTATTTAATTATCTAGCAAGTAAATTTTACTGTGCTTAGTTCTTATTTAATTACATTTGTTTTGAATTTAATTAAAGGAGTAAAGCAACTTTTAAGATATTTTTCCCTAAACTGGACTTTAAAAAGGAAGTCAAATTTGTAGAGAAATATAAATTTTCCTTCAAAATGGTTAAGTTAAAAATATTGTGTGAAATTCTACAAAATTTATTTATATTTCAATTAATATCTAATCATATGACTTTTAATTTGAGCGAATTCATTTCTGACAAATTTAAAAGTGAATATCTTGTAATTTAACGTTTTTGTAAGTAACAAAACTTACGGCAAAATAAGATTTTGATTAAATTGTTTCACGAATCAATAGAAACAGAAAGATTTCATTGTCAAATAAAAATGAGAAATATTTCGAGGCTATTTAATGAATAATTATTTTGATAGAATATATCTTGAAAAAAATGTAGCAATAACTTAAAAACAAAAATATACGGAGCAATAACCAGATGAATTTATTAAAATTTTAATTGTCATGAGCAAAATTACAAAATATTGTACCTTTGGCAGAAAAAAAAATATGAATACAAAACTACGGTAACCAGTTAAGAGGCTGCTTACAGTAATTAGATGTATGTGAAGATTACATTTATGTACACTCATTATTCTTACGTTTTAAAATAATTTTTGAACATTTTAAATAAAAATATAAATTTATTTTTTATCTGGTAAGTGAATACATATATACGACATTATTTGTCATTACCAAAGAAATGTAAACTTCAATCCTCAAATAAATTCTAGGATCTCTTTACTAAATTCTTAGAGATCTAGAACGTATAAATAAGCTATAAATAGAATCTTTGTACTCTACAATAACTTATTATAACTTATACTCTACAATAACTCTCTCTACAATAACTTATTCAGCTAAAGCTACATTAAGTATTCATAATTATTATTCTCTTGAGACTCAGTATTCATGTACTATGATCATTATTCGCAAAGTAATTAATTTGTCAGTAATTAAGGAAAGCAAGGAATAACGAGTTTTTACTCGAAATTGACTGCTGCACGAACTATACATTAAAAAATTCATACGTTACACTTCATGACCAAATTGACTGTCGTTTCTTTTCCCTTTCAGATTACTGCTTTTCTTTAATTCGATAAAAAAAAAGAATGTTCAATAAAAATAACGCTTTAATAAAAAAAAAAGCATATATATGCCAATGAATTATTTTTGTAATGCATTACGAATTAATATTACAGAAAATATAAGAATAAAGGTATTTATGGAATTTAAATAAGAAGTACTTTTTAAAGTATTCTAGTTCTAAAACGTATTTCATAAACATATTTATACATTTTGTTAAAATATTAAAAAATTAAATAGCTTTAAATGAAAATTGAAAAAGATTTTATTTAACTTATATTAATAATTTTTTTAGAGATTTAGAGTGTGAAAGAGAACTGTTCAGAATTGAAAGTATTTGTTTATACAATTCTGTTCAAAAGAAAGAATTTTTATCGTTGTTACTTTATAGTTAATTATTGACATATTTGACCCATTGAAAAACTAATGGCGTACGTGTATGATCTATATGTATTTAAAAGTAGTCGACCAATATTCTTATTGTACTGAAGTAAAACTAATTGTTAACATATTGCTGAAAAAAACAGTTGTAAGTTTGTCTACTTCATTTTTACTACAAGTCTTAGAATTCTATATACAGCTAGAAACTAAATAGTTTTTCTCTTTATCCTAACTGTATTAAAAACTCTCAGTTTAAGAATTGTAAAAAGAAAGGAAACATCGATTTGACGTAATAAAACAATATTATATATATAATAGAAGTTGTAAAATAAATAAATGCAGACAACAAGCAATGTGTAAAATCTTAAGATTATATACAAATCCAGATTTGTCGCATTTCAAATTAAATCTGCTGCATCTACTATAAAGGTGAAGTAAAACAGTATTTCTTGGTCTTTAATTTAATTGGTATAAACTGAACTGGCCATATCTGTCCTTTAATTTGTCGTTTCCATTTTTAATTTCATGCATCTAAAAGGAATTTTATCTGTAAAACTATAAATAAGTGTAAATTATTATGTGCATTAGTGTATAATTTCTTAGTTTATTTATATAAAACTATTTCTGGAAAGCAGTATATAAAATAGAACAGAATACTTGGAATAGACGTGAATTTATGGAAGACAAAGTAAACAAGGAAAATAAAATAAAATCATATTAAATGAAAATGCAAAAGTAAAAGAGGATCTCACAATCTTATGCTTTTTTTAAATACGTGTAATTTATTTGTTAAAAATCTGATATTAGAAATAAAAAATTATTGCCCTGATCTTAAATTTAAAAAAAAAATACAGAAGACTTTAAAATTTGTCTAATCCAAATCTTGATGTTCATTAAAATTAATAGCGTAGAGTAAATACTATTTAATACTTGCAAATAGATGTGGCATTACTTTGCAAAATTCTCTAGCGATCTTTATATACCGTATATTCCGGCGTATAACTCGTATCGATACTTTCAAACTGCATTTTTTGAGTTTTAGTCGCCTTGTAACGCGCGCACCTATTTCTACAAAGAAACCTCTTACCTTTTAAAGTCTAAGTATGGTGTGTAAGTGGATAATAAAAGCATTGATTTTGAAACTAAACCTGAAGTAATTAAAAAGTCATTTAAAATTGTAATATACCTAACAATTTAGATGGATGGTAGATGATTATTTATTTATAGAACAGAGAAATAGTGCTGATGAAAACACACACACGCACACAATTCGATTATGATACTGAAGATATAATGGAAGACGAATCTGACGAGCGTTTCATATCCGATAATGAAAATTTATGAAGTATGTCACTTCCTTAAATAAGCAGCATTTATATATAGATATATGTAGAAATCTACTTTTTTTATACTCATTTGTCTTTATTTTTAAAGTTGTTTTTTAAACCAACGTATAAAGCGCATTCGTAAATTTCGATCTTATTTTGTGTGTGCAAAGTACGCATTATATATATATCTCGGATTATATTCAGCATATAAAAAATTAATTCACATATTTTAACCGTGCAAAGCATTCTAACAAGACAATTCATTGCTAAATCTGTAAATTAGATTAATTTTACCTTTTCCTCTAAAACCAGTGGAAGGGGGGAGAAAGAGAGCGAGAGGGAAAGAAAGAAAAAAAAACATGTCGGAGTACGGGGAAAAAACCCTTATATCCTTTCCCATATCTCAGAGTAACATATAAAAAAAACTATACTATTGCTTCACCGAAAAGAGGTCCATCTGACCTTGCAAAAGCTGCGCCGCTCTCGTGTATGACATGGGCCCACTGCTGAGTCGGGGGAAAACGGGGAGAAGTCCTGCCGTGGTCCTCTCTGCCTCCCACGGCATGGACAGAGCCTGGATCTCCGCTAAATACGAGCCCCATGGAGTTCGCCGACAAAGACATCTCTTTGTCGGGGCGAGGGGGTAATTAATTCGGCATTAATGTTCGGTCTTCTTGTCGTGAGGACCCGGAACTAGTGTTGGGGGACATAAATATTCATGTTCTGCTGTTATTAGTTAAGGATTGCTATGGTACGGGTGGGTGGAGGGTCTATGAGGGGTGAATCTCTCTTGCAGTGGTGATTTGCTAGTTTTACTTCTCTTCAGAAGTCTTTACTCAGACGCTATTATAGAATTAATTAACATTCTATATGAGTTTCTCTTTTTTTCATTTGCTTGAAGGAGTTGATAATGCGACCTTTTACTACATGTTCCTAGTTTCAGAATGGTTAAGAAAGGTAATATATTAGTTTGAAATGTCCATAATTGAAGCGTATAAGCTTGAAATAGCAAGATTATAATGTGAGTTTATTAATATGATCCAGAATAATTCTTGGTATAATAATAACTAGTTAGCCGAAAAGTAAATATTGAGCCAAGATTTTAAAACTGAGCAAAATAGTAATAACAAAAATAAAGCGAATTGAAAGGAATACAAGTTATTAAACATCTCCAAGCTAGATTTAGAAAACTATAAAAGCATTAAATCGGTAGTTTTTCCAAAAATTCGAAACATTAAATTGAAGGAAGAATTTTTTAAAAAATCTATCTATAAAAATCGAAAATATCCATAACTCTAAGAATAAGCTGAATATTCTTTTAAGAATATCGACTATCCTGTTCTTAGACAGAATGTTTCTACAATTATACTGATTATTTCTATCATGCTTGAAGTACATTAAATATCTCAATAAAAATATACAAAAGGTATTTCTGTTATTATACTGAATATTTTTATCATTCTAGATTATCCAAAATTATTCACTATCTCTCATTAAGAGAGTTTTTAGTTTATTATTATTATTATTACCGTATTTATTCGAATCTAAATCGTCATTGATTCGAAGCCCCACCCCTGATTCTCAGCATATTTTTGTGAAAAAATGAAAAATAGTGTAAAATGGTTTATCGGTGCAAGATATTTAAGAAATTTCAAAAAATTAAAAGAACTATTAAATCAATAGTCCATTTATTTTACCAATATTAAAAACTTTTAAATACATACTGTAATTGCTCTAACCATTAGTATTATCTTCAATTTCCTCCATCCAAAGAATTTCCCTGCCTTCTACTCTAAGCTGAAATGAATAGCTTTAGCACAGGAATAAAAGTACAGCTAAGATTCAAGTAAATACGGTATTATATTATTATCCTATTCCTTTTATTTCAGTCCTCTGAATAATTACATTTTTTAAAACTAATTTAGTGTTTTCAACAAATTTTTTTATATTTTATCAACGTTCTAATTAAAAAGATTTGAAATCAAAATATTCTTTCTAAGCATTCTGAAAATATAAATGAATAGTAAAGGTTTCCATTGGGTATTTTCTTAAAGCTAAAATGAAGTATAATAACACCGAAAACTTCTTTCTGCCGTTGATAGGATTAATAAGTAGTATTATTCATAAGATCTTAGCTTGTGAGTTTTATTTTTTTAAATGTAGACACAAATTGTTTATTCATAAAATAGGCAAATTTCTATAAGTTTATCAAACTTATCTTACAAGAGATTACATTTGTAAATAAATTTTTGTGCGACAATTAACAAAATATTGCCATTTTACTTCAACATAAAGTGAATCATTTCTCTCAAATTCGTTGAATGTTGGAATAAAAAATGAGAGAAAATACAAACTAAAAAATAATTAAATATAATGTTTGTTACATAAAAAATGATGGCAACAAGATAGGATTTTTTTATAAAAATAAAGAAATATTTCTCAAAAATAAGCTCTTTAACATTATTTAATAACCATAAGAATATGGTAATGAGAATTTGTGAAGGAAAAAAATAGAAATAAAAGAAATGTATTATTTAAATTCTTATTTTTATACCTTTCTTTTTTAAAGAAAAAAAATTACACATATATTTGCTTATTTATTCTTAAGAGAAATAAAATTAAACGAGATACTTGATGCATATTATTTGTAAGTAAAATACACCAGCGGTAATATAGTTTTAAGCACCTGTTTCATCTTGATATATGCAATAGATAGTAACATCTTCGTATTTATGGAAGAAGAAAAAAAAAAGTCTAATTGCCTACATAAGAATCATAGCATTACAGAAGCATCATAAAATTACTATTAAAATGGTCAGATTTAGGAAATATAGAAGATTTCATTTCTGTTTTAAATAGAAACAATGTATTCTTCAAGCCTCATAAAGTGTCTTTACGTAACAGAAGTGCTATTTCTACATTAAAGTAAAAGGAAAAAAGTGTTTTCAGTGCATTCGTAATAGCTTGAAACATAGCTCAGAAAAGAGCAAATAACTTTTATTACTATTAATTTATGAGCCTATTTGGTTTAAAACGTGATTATAAAATTTTTTCCAAGTTAGAAGGCAGAGAACACCCGCGAAGTTTGACAACCGCTTATTGTATGTTCCAATTCATGCGCTAGAGTGAGTAAAGCTTAACATATTCATTGATCTTTATATTTGGTTTATTAGAAAAGCCATGTGAATATACTCTAGTATTGTGAAGAAGAAATAATTGATGATAAAAACGGATTTGAGTTAAATAAATTATTAATTATTCCTGTTTAGGAATTATTTGTAGCAACTCGGGTCACTAACTCAATTAGTAAGATATAATTAATTATTTAGTTTGGCACTTTGGCAACAATAATTTTTGTATCGATTTAAGCATATCAATCGATTACCTTTTAACATTATCGTTTGATTTTATGCTTATTATGCATTTAGTTGTTCTAATTGTTATACGTGGCTTGGTTGTAAATAAAATGATGGAAGAAAAATTAGAAATCTCTTAATTTGGAATTGAACAACACATACCTTGAATTAAGGAAATTATTACAAAGGTATTCCCTTCGAAAACTTAAATGTATATATGAAAACGTAACCTGTTATTACCTTTTTCTTACAGTCATAAATTTGATTAAATATTTTTCATATACTCCACATTTTGACTTTAAATTTTAAAAAGACATCGATAATACTTTGAATATAAGACCTTCATGTTGAGATGGAATATTGATTAATTTTATCAAATAATATTAATCTGTATATTTATCCACAGAATTTTAAGTAATTTTAAAACATTACAAATAATTATGGCGAATAGTAAAGAAATCCCCATGGAAAGTTATTTTTAATCAAAATTTATTTATTTGACAATTTTGATGAAACTTTTCATTTCAAATTGTAATTTTTTATTAGAATATTTATAGTTTTTTTTCTTCGTATATAAATCGGAATGTAGACATTACTTGAAATGTAAAGGTACTTATCGCAGTTTTCAGTTCTAATTTTCGTTTTGGTGTTTTAATGTTGTAAACGACAACGCAAAATTTATGTTTTTCTTCAAAATGATGAAGTAATAGTTGTGAATCTTTGTTTCAAAATTCTTGAATGATACTGAGATCTGATTATAAAAAAATGTTTCGAATAAACATGATACTGAACTGATAAATAAATGATTGAATTGAATTGATAACCCTCAAAATATCTCTGAAGTATTTATAGAGTAATTCCCTTTTGGTTTAAATATACAACTTAATATCTCTACATTGAATGATGGCAATGATGTAGAAAAGACGACAAATAATCCTTTGCATTCTATAAATGACACTAGTTATCAGTTTATGATGATTTATAAAAATTAATTCTTAAGAAATTTATAAATAGCGTTAAAAAACATATGTATACACATAAGTTTGAAATGTTCATTGAATGTTATGCAGCGTCTTAAAAGAATTTGTAAAAAAAAATAAGTAAATGCAATATATAAACACATTAAGAAAAAGAGAAGAGAGCTAAAATGATATAGAATAAAACGGAAAAGAAAGTACTACTTACGTAAAAATTATGTTTAAAAAGTTGAATATGGATTGAAAATTGAGAACAGATTATATATATAAATGCATATTCTATACTGTATGTTGAAATATTTTAAATATAGTAACATTGAAAAAACTTTATAAATAAGATAAATATTGAATATGAAACATATTCTGGTTAAAAATTATTTTATATTACTTTCTATATAAGGAACTTTACCAGCTTGTCAGCAATCATAAACAATATTTTGTTTCTATTTAAACTTTAAAACTTTTAAATTAAATGCTAAATATCGGGAAAAGGTTTTTATTTATAAACAGTAAAGATTATTGGATATTTAAGTAGAACTTAGATAAAGTCCATGGATCAATGAAATAAATAATTTCAGATTCCGTACTTATATTTTTGCTTTCAAGCTAATTTTAAAATGAAATGAACACATAGTTTATATAAATACGAAAAATACAATTGCTGGTAAAAATATTTTAATTGCGATGCATATTGAATATTAAAGCATCCAGAAAGTTATTAATGTATAATAATTTTTGAAAAATCTTTTTTGTGACTAAATTGATGTTATTTTCGAAACATAACGTACCATTTAATAAGAATATTATCAAAAATACTAAAAATAGAAATCACAAATACTTAAATAAACTTATAATATTTTAGAAAAAAAATATTTTGAACAGACTTCAAATTTGAATTATTTGGATTTGACAGTTCACACACTAGACAGAAAAGCTCTAATTAATTTTTTTTATTTGACGACATTTAAAAATTTTTTTTTTTTGAGATTTTATAATTTTACAACATTTACAGAGCTACAGCGATTATTATTTTTATACCTTTTGACCATTACCAATAATTTAAATATTATGAAGGGATTGTTCATCACTTTTTATCTTATGATTTAAGAAAGAAAACACATTAAGCACTTTCAATCTTACCTCTTTAAAAAAAAAAGGAGTAGCTTCGATCTTCTTAAGTTTTCACCGTAAAATTACCACATTATTTTGTCCCATTTTCTTATAAATTGTCATCTCAAACTTTCTTAGGTAACATGTACATAGTAATCCAATAAGATGCATGCAAAATAGCTTACATCTTTCCGCCGATACCCCCAAACAAGTATTCCAGGTACTAAAAGTCCGAACACGTGCATAATGCCGAAAAGCAGCTGACGGCGAACTGGTAAAATGATTCTGAAGCTTACAAATATTCCCAAGCAGTCGTGAAGACGACTCTAATTTTGTGAATCGCTACTCTGCCAATCCTAGAATTAAGATCCATTGTATAAAGTCAAGGGAGAGAGCACGGCTGTACGGACAATGGACCGACTGTTCGGCCGCCTTTCAAAGAGCCTCTGTCGGCGGAGCAGATGCGGCATTGTCCGTAGCCAAGAGATCCTCTTGTTCCCCACCTGATAATATAAAAGCGACACACACCATTTCTAGACAAACAGCATATTGTTTTATTATTTTTGAAAAAAGAGATCCGATCCTTTTATTTTTGTTTGATATTTTGGGGAGAGAATGATTTTGATTTTAAAGGTACTTTTGCCCTTTTTTTTTCTGTCCATGTGTCTACAAGTATCTGAATGGATTTGATGGAGACATTTGCCACGAAGTCGTCGGAAATTGTCTATTTTGCGAAATAATAGAATCTTTGTTTCCGCACCATAGGTGATGATTGTTACCTATTCTCATGTGTTTACGTTGCCGTTTTTCAAGCGTTTTATTTCATCGCCGAGATCCTCATGAAAGTGACAGGGGAAGAGAAGTGAAGTGATTACCGTGAACACTCAGGTAAGAGGTTTATGAATAACGGTGTTTTGAAATGAAATCCGAAGTATCAGTTATCCGTTTGAATAATTCTGATTTCGTGTCTTTTTGTAGAACAAATAATGCTTTTGGGGGAAAATGACAAATGAAATAAAAGGAGAAAAACAACGAAGACTTAAAAATAATGGGGATAGTTTTTTTTTATTAGAAAAGGTAAATTATTAAAAATATTTTTTACTACTGGTTTTCATAAAAGAGGAAAAATACTATACATTGAAATACTTTTTTTAACTAACAGTAAAATTTTAAATAGAACCATTTATACTTGAATCAGCTTGAATAACAAATAAATGCTAATTTTTTAAATGGAACTCCACAATGAATTAATTACCTTTTATTTATCTTACTAATTTTCTGTTCTGAATGTAAGATTGTTTTCACCTACAAATCCTTCAGAAAAGTTTTAGTTGTGTGTGTACATCTTTATATAATTTTAACATAAATTTAGAACAGAAACACATTTAAGAAATGCTTGGAATATATAGAGCTTGAAATCTCTATATATCTATAAGTGTTATACATTTGTGTGTCTTTTTTTATGCTGTTAAATGTAATTTACTCGAGTCTAAGCCTTCTTCGATTCCAAGTCGCATTCCAAATGCTCAACACGTTTTTGTGAAAAAAATAAATATATTGCAAAATAATTTCTATCGATATCCAATATTTACGAAGTTTCAGAAAATTTAAAATGGGAATTAATAAGGAGTGAATAAAATTAATTTATTTTATCAGTGTGTTAAAAAGTTTTAAATGCATACATGAATCTGTAATTGCTATAGCCGTCATTATGGTGTCAGATCCCCCCCCCCCCATTCAACGAATTTTTCCTCCTTCGATTCTAAACTGGATCCTTTTTACCACAGAATTAACATTGGGTGTGTGTGGGGGAGGGGAAGAGCGGTTTAGATTCGAATAAATATGGTAACTTTGATTTATAGAGCTTTTTAAAATTAATGTTCTCGAAGAGAAATTAGAAATGCATTAGGAACATGTTAGATTTATTGCATCTTTTTAATTCGAAAAGTTGCATTTGCTTTTTTTAAAATCTTCTTTTCGTCAACAACTTTTTGGAACTAGTGCATAGTGCTATTTGTAGCTACTTCGAAGTAGTAACTCTAAAGAATTGTTATCAAAATTTAATTTGCACTGATATGCAAAACTTAAGAAACTCTTCTCTATTCTTTCGATTCATGAAGAAAAAAAAAACGACTGGAAAACATGCAATTCATTCTAAAAAAGCACAATATAGTATTAAAAGTTTGAAGATAGCTTTCTGAGAAATAAATCGGCCACGTAAATAAGAAAAACAGGAAACGAAGCAGAAAAATGGTTTACATTGGAAATGGTGTTAATATAAGACATTGATAATCAAGACGCTGACTTTAAAATATATAACCTTCCCCCTATCAGAAAGACCTGAGTGACATCGTCTGTTATTGCTCAACACTAGATAATCCAGCTGTTTTTGTGGTAGAAGTTCCCATCCGTCTATGACCATCTGTGTAAGTTGTCTAATGTTCTCCAGAAGATACGATTGTGCTACCCAAATGTCTTCCCAAAGCAACCCAAGTATGTTCAAGCAGTTTTAAATCAAAAGGCTATGTCTATTCTACGGGTAATTTTACTTTCAAGTAGCTCTTGAACAGCGTTGGGTCAGTATAATATAATAATATATAGCTGTGCTTTGTCGTTCATAAAAACAAAGTCTGGATCAATAGATCTCGGAACAGACGCACATGTGGTGAAATAAATTCATCATAGCTACAATCCCCAGTAAATGAGGCCCTGTCAAAAATGTGGAGCTCCATCGTCTTTCATTATAATGCCTCTCCATGCAAGCACACACCTAGATCACTCCAATAATCCTGGTGTTAGTAAGATGAAGGAGTGATATTATTTCTCTCTCCATATCAACTAAAGCCGAGAATCAATTGCTAGACTGAAATGACTTTAATCTGTAAAGAGGAGGCGACTCTCTTGGTGATATGTTTAGTCTTTGTGTTCATTATTTCATTGTAAATGGTGCTGCCGATGGGCTGCTGGGTATGCAGCGCTTAAGACAGTGGGCGAGTTAGCCACATTTATGAAAGCATATGACCACAAAAAACCGGGACACTTGTCATAAGGCTACTATGCTCAAATACTGAGCACTGTTGCTTGCTATTTGGTTTTGGTCTCTTGTCATCTGTACAATAATATATCAATTATCACTTGTCATGTTTTCTTTGTCCAAACACCGCCACATTATATCTAACTCTGTATCTGCCCTTTAAAAGGCTTTCCAAGTTCCTGTAACACTTTTATCAATTCAAAACTCTATGTCAATACTCGTCAAATTACGATTCTTCAATTTTTCTAATCCTTATACTTTGAGTGAAGTCATCCCAATAACGTAATGTACACCCCCGCCAACCCCGCATCACGGGGGGAGGGGGGGGGGGCAAAGCCTATGTTTTGTTATGGTTTTGAAATCCTTTACAAGATCCGGCTTGGGGACCAAAACCTGACTTTGCAGGGGGGCTCTAATACTCTCTGTTACGCCACTGAGTCGCCCTGATGATTTCTTGTAGACATATAGCACATATGATCTCACTTTCACTTGCCACATATGTTTAGAAATTCTCTTCTTCCTTCTTTTTAAGTTACCTTCCACTGCGCGTGTTGACTCTACGTGTTTTGCGTGATCTCAAGATATCTCTGATGTTATGTTCCAAACATTTTTATTTCCATCATCTACCTGTTGAGTTATTGTTGAATTATACTAACAAAAAAAAATTTATTTTACGATCTCGTTACTGTATGCTGAAAAATGATTTCGTTGCTTAAGTTTTGCATACTAGTGATGAACGTTGTTTGCTGAAAATATAACGTTTTTGCCGTCTGTATCAAATAAAGAGTATTTGATCTAAAATGTAAGAAAGTGCAATATTTTTTCTTCAAATCTGTTTCAAGGTATGATTTTATGATGTTCCAGTTTTAAAAAAGAAATTAATCTATTTATGAAGTGTTAAAACATTTTGAAACTGAAAATTACTTCAAAGTTCTCACGATAGCATTTATTTATACGTAATATAAACTTTAAACACAGGGAAAAGAAATTAAGTCATCGTAGTTCATTAACAAAAAATATTACGCAGTTATTAATTAGCAGTATCGAATCGAAATATTATTCATGAGTCTGCTTAAATCACATTTAAAAAATAATTTTCTTTATAAGTAATTGAAAGTCATAAGTTAACCAAAGAAAATACACTGAGTAATATATTGACCTACTTTTGTAACTCTCTCATTTCAATAAAATAATTACAAGAGAGAGTTATAGGCTTTAAAGCAACATTTTAAAGTTTAAAATCTGCAGTTGGTATTTAGATATGAAGAAAAGTTAGTATACGATGAAAAATAATTTTCAACATTTATATTCTGTAAAAAATTATATTTATATTAATAATAATTTTATAAAAGGTAAAGAAATTAGGCGCACAGTAGATTTTCTTTTGTTTCTTCCGCAGGAAAATATGAATCTAAAATATTACATTTAAATTACAGGCATTTACTATATCTTTGGGGATCATAATTATGTAATATTTAGATCATCGATTAACATTTCGGAAAACTATCCACTTAAAAGAAAAATATCGAGAAACATGGTTCTCCATGTCCCAGATAAGAAAACAGTCCAACGGAAGACGAACTTCCGATATGATAAAAATCGTAAATAATGAGAAAAATAAAATTTAAAGAAATATGTCTAATCACAAACAACCGATTTTTCATCTTCTTTTTTTTTACTTCCTCTTTACGTTTTGTAAATATGAAAATCGAGGCATGATGTTGTGTAGAGAGTCAGACGACACGTTGCAGCATGAAAGAGTTTCATTGTGTCGATGTGTGTGTGGAGGCTCGCTCCTTTCAGATTGTATCTCTAGATGGAAGAGATAGACGGGGCATATTGAAAGGATAGCGATTCCAGGAATCACTATCTCGCGTTTTCTTTTATGAACTTGACGAAGTAAAGGCTGTTTACCATTCTGAGTAATTAAGATTCGCCGCGTAATGCTCTGGAGGTGCAATTGATGGACAAGCGCGTTTCCGATTAGTTGAGATCGTTCTCCATGAGCGGGAATTTAAAGGAAGAAGAAATACACAGTAACAGATAAGGAAAAGGAACATCCTTTTTAAAAAAATCAAAAATTCATTCGAATTAAAAAGAAATTTGAATGAATGAAGTTATACGTTTGATTCTCAAATCGCATATTGCAAGGAAGAAATGGGTGGTCGTCAGGAAATAGCTGTCGTAAAGAGTGGACATGCGTAATTCATTAATGAATAATTTTCATCAGCGTAGATAAAATCATATACAGCGGATCTCAAAAGTAATTGGGCACTTCAGAAATTAGTAGGAATTGCCATGTACATTAAATTTAATTTGAGAGAAAATGCTTCCATTTAATCTGGATATAAAAATAATGAATCCAATATAATGTGGAATTAATCTATTAAAATCCAATATATATAATAGATTAGTTTTTTTAAAAAAAAATCAAAATGCGAACAAGAATTTAAAGAGAGCATCCAGTAGTGAGTAATTATAGTAACGGACTCGCGGCCGGCGTGTCATGAGATGGAGCCCTGCGCCACCAAAGACTTACCATGCAGAGGAGCTGATGCACGTTAAATCTGGCTCAAAGTCCTCCCGTTGGTGGGATGTGGAAGGTTGGAGAGAGGAGTGGAAGCTTAGGTGTCATACTTGTCACTTAACCAATGTTCAAAATTAGAAGTCAGTCACTAATAGCATTGGTGCTGATTCAAAGATTGACGTAAATTAAAATCAAATTAAACCCAAAAGCAATCGAAAGCATCAAAACATTTCCAAAAAAATTCTACAATAACACAATCGTCTTCAACATTTTAAAAATCTTTTAACATTTTGTATCGTAATTTTTAAAATATAGTTTAGTTTACTTTTTTTGTTTGTTTGTTAATACTTAAAATATATTCTGGCTATCTTTTTTGTTTGTTTGTTTATTTCTCAAGAATATTAACATATCATAAATGGCTCCTTATATCTTGATCGTCTCAAAGAACGTATCATCGTATGCATGCGCAATGCTCGAAAACTGATTATTTTTCATCTTTTTAAAGCGGCAAATCCCTTCAAATTATTTCTAAGCTAGTATATTTATCCATTCGAATAGTTACATGTAATAAAATACTTTATTAAGTAAAACTAAATTGAAAATAAGAGAATAAATAGCCGTCGGCAAAGCTAAATCCACATCATAAAAGATTTGCTGTTAGAAAGTTGTGAAGAATCCCACGTTTGAGGAAAGTAACAAGTTCTTAAGAATTCAATCAAAAATTTTCTTTTTCATTTTCATTTGATTCGGTTGGATAAGTATTGAGAAACTTGTTTACATGACCGTTCCCAAAGAATATTTTTTTTTTTTTACAAATTCAAAGCACTAAAAAACTCAAGCTTTATATTTCACAAAATCGATAATATAAATTTGTCAATATTTATTGGAAAGTGTTGTTTTCAGATGTGAGGAAATGTAACATTATTTGTTCTGGTGGGCGTATAACAGTATGGAAAACAAAAATAAATAAAGAAAGTGTAGAACTTAATTCTAAGAATTTGGAGTAATGAAAACTGGTGCTGGAGGTGACCTTATGTGGAAGTGCATGTCAGCATCAAAGTAAGATAATTTGATATTTATTAGATAGTGGATTCTATTATCACTATTTAAATTTTTAAAAGTCTCTCTCTCTCTCTCTATATATATATATAGTTATCAGCCTAAAATTTGGGTATAAGAAAGCGTTATATTGTTATTATTTTATATCAAGATAACTATTATAAATATGTGATTCAGAGCTTCCGTTTCTGGTTTCTCCTAACACCACTCTAATTATCGTATTTAATCTGAGTTGAACATATTAAGAGGTAACTGAAAAATATAGAAAGACAGTATGATATACTATATAAAACAAAGAGAGAGCTAAAAAATAGTGGTCACTGAGTAATATAGAATAATGCAGAAATTACGGAGAAAAAAATAAACTTTTTAGGTCCAAATGTGTAAAATCTATTGTAAGTGTTCAAAAATATTCTACGAAGTACTAAGTAACCTAAGTCTTGCAATTTTTGGTTACATTTTAATTTTAACTTTATCAGAAAAACAAAACTTTTGTTTGTATTTAATATATTTGTTACAGTTCGTAACTGAAAAACTTAAGGAATTTTAAAGTTGTATTTCATTAACGTCGCATTCTGGAGTGATACGAGGGGAATCGGTGATAGACTGCTTAATTTTGAGCTACGATCACGTGATGAGGATGACACTTAAGCTAGTATACCTGTTTCTGAACTTCTACACCATTCCAATGTGAGAACTTTGACAAAAAAAAAATGCAAAAAATCGTATTACGGTAAGAAAGTTAAGTAATAATGCTTAGATTTTTTGGATCATATTTCATAGATAATAATTCAAAATTAATAAATCTGAATACGCTAATGCAGCAATTAATGCATAAATTGATAGAATATTTGCTATTTCCTGTCTGAGAGAGATTAATAATTTAAAATAAAGTTTAATACTATGAAACTATTTTAATAATTTTTATCAATATGGGCGTGTATGCCAAAAAATCAAATTAAAAAAAAGGCCTGAAACATTTCCTGAATTGTTTTTTAAAAAAATAAATTTTATCGTTCGTATATATATGAAATAATATAAATTTCACTTCTGATGAAAAAATCTTCATTTTTGATAAGTTGCGCATACGTAAAACTATTTAAGAATCAACGGAGCTTGTTGAATACAAAAAAAAGGGTTAACTTTAGTTTCATATGATAAGAACATGATGAATTTAATTTTCATGAATTCTCTGTCTGTTCTCTGAGAAGAATAGAAGCTCTTTGTTTATCTATCTGTTCAGTTTAATCATGAATAATTATTTTACATCCTATTACATTTGTCTTTTATTTGTTTCTCTTTTTAGAGAGGTAGCTTTTTCATTTCAAAAATAGCAGGCATGATTCATGACACTTTCGGTGAAGTTGGCTCACTTTTTCTCAAGTCAAATCATTACGCATAGTGGCGAGTGCTCACTAAAGTTCAAAGAACTAAGGTGTGTTTAAGAGATTTTTTTAACTCTAGCATTAATTCTTTTGGTTTCTTGAATATTTAGAACTCTTGCTCTTCTCATTTGTAACTACAAATTTAGTTTGTTACATAACATGCATTTAAAAAATCCGCATACTCTTCCGCTGGATATTTCATGGAATTGTAAAACTATACATTCTTTTTCAATTCCTACTATTAGTTCACTCTCTCCCTATATATATATATATATATATGTGTATATATATCTTGCTCAAATTTTCAATCGTTAGTAAAATCCTTTTTAATCATCAACTAAAGTTCAAATATATTTTTATAAACTTGTAGTGGATGTCACTTGATGTTAATACATTTTTTTTTCAAATATCAATTCATTAATTAAATTTTATTTTCTAATTTTAAATTTAATCTGCGTTATTTCTGAAGTAGTTAGAATTGTCTGCAACAGATGGCGCCAGTACGTTTTTTTACGAATTTTTTCTTGGCTTCAAATACATTTTTTTAAACTTGTAGTGGATGACACTTGATGTTTATACAGTTTTTTCAAATATTATTTCATTAATTCAATTTAATAAACGAAAAATATTTCTTTGTTGATTTAAGTAGGAATTGACTTAATTTTTTTATACATATTACTTGTTTGATTATGGTTATCCAAGTCCTTGTTTTTAGCCTTAGATTGAATTGAAAAATATTCTAAATGAAACCTCCTATTGATTTAAAAGGGACAAGATTTGAGTTTCTAAAACAGAAGTATATTTATCATTTACATCCCTGTAGCCTCTCCTCGTAGTCTATATCTTCAAATACCATTTTTAGTGGATCTCTACTCATAACTGAAAGAAACAAACTTGACAAATTCCAAGTCTGTAGATCTAATTGTTCAAAAACGAGAATTTCTTTTATCTATAACACCTCTCTTTCTACGTAACAACAGAAATACGTTTATCAAATTTAAAGTCCTTAAGTCTTATAGGTCAATAAAAGGAATTTTTGTCTATAACCCCTCTTGGGATTCGGTTTCCATAAAATCTGTTCTTTGCGAATATCTACTCTACAAAGGAAACATATTTACCGAATTTCAAGTTTGTAAGTCTAATATGTAGTTGAAAGAAAAAGGTTTTTTTTAATCCATAACATCAACATCCTATTAGGAAATCGATTGCTTAATGGATCTCTTCTCAACAACAACAACAACAACAAAATGTTTCCAAGTTTCAAGTTTGTAAGTTTGGTGGTTCAAAAACAGGAAATTTTTACTTATAACGCCCCGTAACCACCTGCACCCATTTGGGATTTGATTTTTGACAAATCCGTACTTATATATATATATATATATATATATATATAGCGGGGCATTAAAAGGAATATTCTAGCCAAATTTCATGAATGTATGTTTGATAGCTCCGGAGATCTCTCTGGTCACGAGTCCTATAATTCAGAAACAAATCTTCGATTTGTCTCTGAAAGTATCCAGAAATTATTTGAAATTTAAAGGTTTTTCATTTAAAGTACTAAGAATTTCTAGAAAAAAATTATATTTAAATGTTATTGGTTTCATGTATACTAATATTGTTTTGGGCATAATCTTTTCTTTTATTGTGTTTAATTGTTCAAAATTATGTTTAAATGATTTGTTAGAATTGTGAATCGTAGCTCTTACACATATTTCTAAAACACAAAAGATTTTATCTCTCAATGACACCTGTAAGAAAACTTTATTCTTATCATCTAAATCAGCACTCCCCCCCCCTCCAAAAAATGAAAATAACCAAATTTTTTCGTGACTTCGCAATTTAGCGCATTATTTTCTGAAAGGTTTTTAATACAGTTAGAGAAGCTTGAGTATTTGAGGGGGAGATGGGGGATACACATTTAAACTCATTTTGACTACAACTTTACGGCTTTATCAATAAGTATAAGTTTCCTAAAATTGGGATATTCTAAATTTTCAATGAATACCTTTTTCAAATGAGAAACGCATTTCGGTTCCTTCGATCAATATACATTCAGTTAATTTTTTTCAAAATTAACTTTGAAAAAAATGAGAACTCTCAAGAAGTAATGTAACATTGAAAAACGTATTATAAACGATGGATTGAAATCCTCAGTCTGTCGGGGGGGGGGGGTAATAGTAGTCCACAGAGAGTTTTTTTGCGGCCCCTCTAGACAGTCAGAAAATCTGCTCTGAACATAGATTTCTGAACTGAATTCAGAAAATTGAGCCCAACTTCAATTTTCTCTCTTATCCCATTACTGCTGATATTAATACAACATTTAAAGAGCTACGGCTTGAACCTCTTGACTTGCAGTCAAATCACTGTGCGAAAGAAATGTTTAATGCTGTGGCATTGACTCTGACTTTTATGAATCTTTGTCTGCTGAAAACTTTTAATGTATGAAGAAATTTGCTTGGAAAATACTCTCTATATTTGGGTCGACCTATATTTGCGCGCGCGCGCGAGCAAAGTTTTTCTTGAATAAAAATCAACAAAAGTAAATATAAGTGCAAGTTGGTTTACATTAATTTGAAGACTGTGAGGAGAATTTCAACGGGCAATCTCACTCCTGATTTAAAAAAATGTAGAGAAGTGTAATAGAGAGGGTGTACTTATCTCATTCAATTGATTTTAAAATTAAATATTCCAGCAGCTATAGACGACAGGAAATTAGCACAATACGTAAATTGAATAAAACTGCCATTACTTGATTTAACATATTCATTGATTTTTATGGTAAAATTTATACTTTTCCTGAGATACAAATTTAACTAATAAATGCAATCATTTTAAAAAGGCATAGACCTCCGGTGTCCTCCACTTCAACAACGTTGCCCTCGAGACAAAAGAATTGCCCGACACTGGTATTAGTGAATAAATAAATGAACATTCTAAGACAGCCATGCAATACGTTTTTAAGAAACGAATTCCCTTTTGATGTTTGATTTTCTGTTTGCTTTAACTGCTTCTCTTTTAAGAAAATGCTGTTTAAATTTGAAGATTTTGATCAGGAAAAACTATTTACTTCCATATAATCCTTACATTAAATATTAAAAATAATACCAACTTTCACAAAATGTTGTTGCTATTGCTAATCCTCCAGGGTCTGACGAAGTCAGACAAGATCAATTAAATCGTTGACTCTCAAAAAGTCCAGCACAAGAAAGGGATCCGTGTAGATATCTTTGCTTGTGAGATCCATACAACGCATTATGTGCTCTGGGGAAGACTGGTGATCTCACTTTCAAAAAACAATACTATATAATATTTTTAACAAAAATTCTCCCTTGCATAAGCTTTCAAGCTCTTAATTTGCTAAGTAAATTTGTGTAAAAATGGTATGTTTCCAAACTAGAAAGTAAGTCAAGACATACAGAACCGAATTTAGACACAAAAAAAACACGCTTTCAAATAAAATATGACATTATAATTTCTCTTTTTATTAATTGGACAATTTTAAAAAGAAATTCATACATGAATTCAAGGGATATTATTTTACTTTTGAAATATTTGAAAAGTGGAGGAATTTATAGGAATATAGTCGTGAAGATAATCTCCACTTCCCACCTCTCTCTCTCTCTTTTATCTTAATATAATTGTAGTTATCATTGACAAACTAATGTAAAGGTTTATTGAATGAATTTTTAAGTTAACTTCCTATATATATATATATATATATATATATAAACTGTTTTTAATGAAGTCAGTTCATGCTTTGTAATTATACATGAGTAATTATAATTATACATCAGTAAATGTAGTCATATGAACAAACATTACATTAAAAAAATCCACTACTCTTAAAATTTATTCCGCAATGAGAGAAGCTTTTAAACTTCTACGCCAATCGTAGTTGTTTTCTAGATACACTATATTTGTCATTTCTGTATAGAATATGCTACACTATTATGATATTATTTTATTTAAAAAAAGAAAATACTTGTTTTACAATTTTTTAGAATATTGAGGAATTAAGATATTTTTGGAAGTAAAGCACCAATAATAAGAATTATCTCAGAAAAAGAAAAATGTGAATTTTGCATTTATTTGTCATATGAAAATAAAGGAGATCGAAATTTGGAAACCAGTTTAAAAAAATGCTTGAGTTTTTTTGAGGGGGGGGGGATTTCACCATTTTAAAGGCAATTTGAAAGATGATAGCTGAAATTGTTCTAAAAATCACATATTATTTTTTTATTACAAAAGCTTTGAGTTAATTATATATGAAATATGTGTCTAATTGGAAAATAAATTTAATTTTTTCCCCTCAAGTATTCATATTTAACTTTCCTATTTTAACACAATTAAGATAAAAGAATACTTTGGAACACCTTATCGAATTTTATTACATTAAAAATTTATTTAATGTGCTTTTAATGCTTATTCATTGACTCTTAATTCTTATTCAATATTTTTTTATTGAATAATTACCCTTTGAACCGCGTAATTAAAGAAATTTTTAACTATTTTCTCCCGTCTGAGGTTTTAATTTTTTTGGAACGCATATTTATTTCCTTGAAGGAGTTGGAATTTTACACAACCATTTTGTAAATTAAATTATTGTTTTCTTACCTTTTTTGAAACAAATCAAATTGTGGTCTATTTATAGTATAAAATATTTCCTTTTTGATTTTTTAAAATAATGTTTTAGGATGCACATTTAAAACATGTTTAAAATCTCTAATGTTTATAAAGGTTTAAATTAAAGATTTAATTTAAACATTTTCACAAACGTTTAAATTAAATCTTCTAATTCTAAAATTGTGAGAAATTCTTCCCAGTTATATTCTTAGAAAATTGTCTTAATGTCCCAAAATTCTTTTAAATAACTCGAAGAAATTAAGTCCAACATTTATATGTATTCAATGTATATATATTTTAGATAGGTAAAGGTTAATTATATGATATGTGTAGTAATGGTAATGTATTGATATGTAATAAATAATTATAATGTTATGATATGTAATAGCAGATACACATAAAGTTGATATAAGTTAAAGTAATCACATATACAATTTTTTTTAGAATCAACTGTTAATTTTAAAAATAAATACTTCTGGAACAGTATTTTACTATCTCTCGTATAATATAATTTTTTAATTCAGTTAAAGATGGGACTCTATATATTTAAGTTGAAGCATTACTTTGAATATATTTAGAAATAAATGCAAAATTTTCAGATTCTTAGCAGACAATCTTTCGAAAGATTTTTTGAAATGTAATATAAGGATTAAAAATAATAAACGGAAGCTGCATATCTTGTTTATTATTTGAACCTATTTTTACTTTAATCTCTTTTTCTACTATCGTATTTAAAAATAATATTTTCATAGGTCGAATACAACCGCTTATTCAGTAATTCTTGTTAACAGTTGATAGGTCAGTTACGCTATCTGATTCTGATAAGTCCAGAAGCTGGCTCGTTTAAAAAAATAACTTTCGCAAAAATACTTCGAACTCACTTATTATCCGATTATAATCCAAAACTAAAATCCGATTTTCATTATTTTAGTACAAAAATGCGTAATTTTTAAATCAAAGATTAATTGAGAAAGCCTGAAGATTTTTATAGGATATATAACAAAAACTCTTTTTTATTGTAGCTATTTTTTTGCGTATCGGATTTTTTTTTATTTAAGCAATTGAATTTGGATCAAACCGACAAAGTTATATAGTTTTATTTTCACAAAATTCTTTTTCGTTTTTGGAAATTTTAATAAATTGGGATATCTATTTTGTGTGAGTTTACAATATCTCCCCCTCCCCTTAAACTTAATTGATCGAATACCACAACTCTTCTTAAATTTACTTGAATTAAAATAAAATTTAAAAAAATGTTTGTTTGTTTTTTTACTTTTTAATGATTTTTCATGGATATGTTTCAATCTTCCTTTTAGTGAAAATTTTTTAATGATAATATTATTTAAAATCAGTATATCCAGATAATTTTACAATGATGCTAAGATAGCATCATATATATATTCAGAGAAAAATAATCGTTCTTCACAGAAACACGCTATCAATGATTCACTTAAAATTTTGGTCTCATTACTGCAAATGTCTTTAAATGTAGCTTACAGTTCTAACACATAAATGTGTGGTAATCATAATTTCAATAAAATATTCTTTTAATTTTCCCTTTTGAACCTGTCAGACCCAAATTTTTTTTGAGACCTTCAGAGAACTTAAAGTTGTCTTCACATAATATTAATGAATCAAAACCAAGCTCATGACACTTTTTCATACGCTTTCAAAGTACGTTCAAATTGCATTTCATATACTTTCAAATTAACATTGTATTCGGACTTCACTGGCCTAGAGAGACATCAGTTACTTTTTTCTGTACCGATTTATTTTTTCTGATATTTTCCATGTCTCCTACATTTTAATACTAAATGAATTTTTATATGACACGTTAAAAGGTCAATAAGATGCTTCTGAGTTTTAAAGACGCAGCATATTAAAAACAACCCAGAATTACAATTTTATACTTTAAAATTTACAACATATGAAAAATGTATTTGTAAAATTATCCATTACACAGATTAAAACATTAAAATTTGTTTAAAATAAAAAGAGTAATTCATTAAATAGATAAATTGTTCGGCCATAAAGGAAATAATATTAAAAAATCATTTGGTACCAATATATTCTAAAAGATAGTAAAAATAAAATGGCAACACCTCCGTTTTGTTTTTGCAAACTTTGCCTAACAATGTTGAAGAAAGATTCGATGTAAAGAACTGTAATGCATATGATGTTGATGTAAATTGTCCAGTCTCAGCGAAAAATTTGAATAAATGTGTTGTTTTCATAAAAAGAACTATTTTTCTTCGTCCAGTACAATACGAAAATCAAGCAATTTTTTGGTCTAAAAGTCCATTTTTTTGGTCTCTCTCAAGTCCTTTAAAATAAATTAGTATGAGTAGACAAGCTTGAAAAATGGATTTTAAATGGAGATAATAGCATTTTAATTTGATATGTCCTTAAAGAGGTTGAGAATAAGCATAAATCTGGGGATAAATTATGAAGTAATTAAAGACAGGTCACAAGGTAAGGTCCACAACGCCAGCTTATAAGTTCATCTTTTGCTTAAAAATTTTCCAGCATATACCTTTATTGTATGAAGAGTGGGACAGCTCAGTAAATTGACATCTGTTTCCGAATGACGCTTTTAAAATGAAGAAATTTATATGCAGGGTAAAGTTACTATTTAATTAAAAAGAACAATAAATTGTTTTCGATCTCTTTGGACATGTACATTAAATTACATGTTTTTTTAATAGACTGAAGTATGGATCTCCATTACTTCATTTTCTCTTTTTGCGAAATTTATCGGTGGGGAGGGGAGATGTCTGTTGAGGCATTGTTAATGATTTTTGTCTCGCCATAACACAATCAAAAATCAAAGTTGGACCGTGTGCGAACACGAAAGGTATTTGGGCGGCGACATTTTCGACAGGTGAGCGAAAAGGCTGCACCATGGGCGGTAGCTTTGCGTCACCTGCAACCAATGAGGAACAATATCGTGGTCTGACGTCAAAGGAACATCCCGTTAATTGCGCGCAACACTGAACCGAGAAAACCGAAGTTCAAGTAACCCTGTTAGTTTCGCTTTGGAGCAAAGAGCTGATCTCTCCGAAATTTCAGAAAACACTAATATCCCGTCCCACTCTTTACTGAATCTGCAGCTATGACATCAAAGTGCCGCATTCGAAGGCGGCGACCATAAAACAAATGTTTATCGCTAAGTTTGGCTTGTTCTGAGTATAAAAAAAGCGTTGTGTGGAAGTAATACCGATTCTCTACTATTTTTTCTTTTCCTTGTTTTTGATATAATTCTATACATCGAATTGAATTCATATTAGTTTTTATAACTCTTTTATCTTTTTCTTTTTTAGTTATAAGCTGTCAAAATTACCACACAAAGATAGGGCACTTTTACTTAGGAGATTTCAATTTTCGAATTAATTTAAAATTTTTTTCCCCCCAAATTTTTGCCCAATATTTTTTTTAAAGAAAAGTAGTTAATTTATATCTATTTGTTAAAACAATATTTTCAAGAATTACTTTTTATAAATTATGCATTTTATTCTGTAATATATACATATATATATATGTACACGTGAATATGAAATACTATATTAAGTCTTTAAATGAAAATTAAAAGTTCAACCCTTGTAACATACAAGAAACTTAATAAACTTTTGTAACATTTAAGAAACTTAATAAACTTTTGTAACATATAAGAAACTTTTCTTTTGAAGGAATTCAGATTTTTATAAAGTTGATATTCATTACATTTAATATTAGTTTATCTTTTGTTTTTTTATGCAAAACCGGTAAATAATGAATTACGATTGGACTATTTATTTCTTATTTAATTCATTTTCACTTAAAGATATTTAAAATATATCGCCATGAAAGAATTATATTCATTTATATTTATTTTAGATTACATTTGTAAAAGTACCGTATTTTTCACCTTTATGTGTTCGGCAGGATTGAATTCTGGTTATTTCCAAAAGTTTATTGTTATTTAATTCTTTCGTTCGATTTTTAATGGTATTTAAAACTAATTTAGCACAGAATTAAGTTTTCTTGATGTCATTCATTTATAAAATTTTATATTTTTCTCATAATGCTTTAAAACTCTTTCAAAATGTATTTTTATGTAATCAGTCTAATTTAAAAGAAATAACGTAATTTAACGTAACGTCTCACACAATTACAAAGAATGACTTACATATAGTTATTTTAAAAGCAAATACACTGCTTAAAATTTTGAGCTGCGGAGTATTGAAAAAATTTTTTAGTGACAATGATAATATCTAAAACCAATAAAAACATTTTCACAGTTTTTTAAATTATAATACTAATTCCCTACATTTCTGAAAATTTTAATCAAATAGGAGATTTTAAAAAAGAAATAAAAATGCTAACATTTTACCTGAACAGTAATTTGCAGCTTCCAGAATTATCATGCAGTGATCTGAAATAGCAACATGCCTGCTGCCTCCTTTCATGGAAGCTTTCAAAATGTTTACCAAAAGAATTACAGAAGACATTTATCTTCCGAATATGATGTAATCTAGGAATTTAATGTGTGGGCTGAGAAATATGAGAATGTAATTCCTTCCCTCAAAGAGTGCAAGCGTCTTTGAAAAAAAATGTTACATATAACTTACTTATGTATTAAATCTTAACCGCGTTACACTTTCAAACAAAGCAACAAAACTCTCTCTGCTGTTAGCATTATACGTGAATTATGACTAGTTCCTATGAGCAAAACATGAATAGGCTGCAGAATCTCATCAAGTTAAGAAAATTTTTATCATTATCTTCCTCAAGTAAGTAAGTAAATAATCATTTTAACCAGCATTAAAATCCTTATTAAAAAAATGTCCTATAATATCAATTTCTTGCTTTATAATAACTATATTTCAAAATAAAATTTTCGCATTCATCTCAGATTAAATCCGAATTCATCAAGAAATATTCAATCATCATATTGTGATATATATTGTATAATCAATAATCATACACTAAGTTGCTATAAGTCTAACGCAAGTCTCCCATCCGGTATAGTAGTTAGCGACGCTGACTGCTGTGCCGTAAGGCCTGGGTTCGAATCCCGGAGAAGGCATGGATGTTTGTAAATGTACAGTGCCTTCACAGCATGGGAGTACTCTGAATAGCCGTAGAGTCGCAAGTCCTCTCGTGAGGTTGGTGGAAGGGGGAGAGAGGTGGGAAGCCCTTAACCACTCTTAGGGTGTTCTCCCTCAAAAATGGCGCGGAACCGAGCCAAATCGTACTGTCACTTGCAAGATGCTCAAAGCTACGGATAACGACAGACGTACAATATAGCCCGATGCCATGATGAATTTCGTGGGCCTTGATCTGACTACATCAGACAGGTGGCATTTGCAACAACAGTCTAACACAAAGCTAAACAATGTATAGTATAACAAGACAGTACATATCATACCTAAGGCTATCTTCGTCTAATGTACGAGAGCCTGAATTATATACAAATGCAGAGCACATTTTCAGACAAATAAATTTCAATTTTCAAGCAAATTTGCAGCTTTATAATTCATATATCTGTTTATAATATACAAAAGATCGTTGATACTTTATGGAAACGATTTTGTAGCTTATTTTCTCGTTTGTATTTGGAAACTTCAGAATAATTGTCTGCTAATGTTTTATTTTTATTAGAAAGTAAAATAAAAAATTTATTTTGGAAATGGCTCCTAAGATGGCTTGAAGGTTACGTAACAGCGCTTTCCAAGGAGAAATATTCGAATCAAGAAATTATGAAGCGGTGTAAAGTTATCGGTAATTGCACTTAAAAAAACGTATTTATAAATATTGAATTTGAAAAGAAAAAACACATCTAGCTAATAGTAAAAATGAAAACATGATTACAAAACCTCGCCCTAAGACTGTTGGAACGCAGGCAACTATTAAGAAAGTGAAGTTTCTGATCCTAAAAGAAAATCTGCCGGCTCAAAGATTCATCGCCTCGAAACTAGGGATGTCTTTCCGCACTTCAAGCAAAATCATTCATAAAAATTTAAAGTTAAGAAAGATGTATGAACTTAAAGTTCATCTGCTTTTGCCTAAACATATTACTGAGAAATAAAAACAAATTGTGTACAAAATTATATGAAAAATACCTAGCTGCTGAAGATTGAAAATTTGTGGTAACACTCGATGAGGCATGGGTATATTTAAGTGGCTGAAATAAAGACGATAAATTTTCTATTTCTCAAGTGAAAAGAATAAACGTACGAAATGGTTTCGTAAGTGCACAGAAAAGTTTCCAAAGGGATTCATGATAGTTGCAGGATTTTATTACGACGGCAAATTAAAAATAAAAAAAATCACAAGTAAAGTAAAAACTAATTCACTATCTATCAGCAGAATATTTTAGAACCAATTTTTCAAGAAGAAATTCCAACCTTTTATGGAAAGGACACTGATAAATTTGAACTTCAAATGAACAAAGCCTCTAGTCACACGTCTAAGTCAACTGCCGCTTATTTAGTGAAGAAAGAATCAGAAACAGGAATAAAGTGTTATACCATTTAATGAATACCTGTAAAATCTCTTATGCTTCTCCAATGGATTTCTGTGTTTATTAAAACGAGTCTTAGGAAAACGGCCTCCAAGAACACTGAACGAACTTTGAAAAACGGTTGAAGAGGATTGGAGTAAAATTGGCATGACAGTACTAAGAAAACGTTCACTTTCACGGAAAATTCGAGCTAGAACTATTGTCAAGAATCATGGCTATCAGATAGAAGCAAATTGCCTCCCAAAACACGGCATTTGTAGATAAAAATTAACTATCAAAATCGTTTCCATAAAGTGCAAACGACCTTTTGTAGGCATTTCAAAGTTTCAAAATATTCTATAAATACTAATTTTTAAATTTTGACTCCTAAGGGGATAGCTCATTTAGCATTAAGGTACAGGAGAACAAATGCAAAGTACATTTTATACTAGAAGCAATGGATCAACTACGATGAAAATGAGCAGTACAGTAAAATATGTTACTCTTTTCTGGATAGCGAAGCCAGAATACAACATTAGTGTTGAAGTATTTTATTTCTGAAAAAATAATCGAAATTCGCATCCTATTCTTTAAAGTTGCAGCATTAAATGGCCACAGTAATACATTAGCAAACTCTTGGTTTTAGAAACCAAGACTGTAGGGTTATATATATATATAAATATAGTTCTAAGGTCGGGATAAGCATTAAGTCGATCGCGATCGACCGGTGGACCGTCAAGACATTTTGGGGTGACCGCCTCTACTAAGACACGTTTACTAAAAGAAACCTATTTATGGAACACTGATGCCAGATAGATTTTAGATTCGTCTTTTCACAATCGATGCAACTGTGTTACTTAAGCAAATGATTCGATAAATGTTTAGGCGACACATGTTCCTTCATTGGAAGCAAACGATGACCATTAACACGTTCACTGCCACTGTAGGGAAAATAAGTGTTAATAATCAGCTCTTTCTCCGCGCTTTCACGGGATTGGGTTCTTGTGTTGACGTCATATTCCGCGAACTCGGTAGCGAACAAATTAAGCACATACGTCGATTTCAGATTCATCGATTCACGTATCTTCTCTATTCGCTGCATTGAATACCTCCAAGGTCTAACAGTCGTTCATAGTTGTTCAAGCATTCAACTTGACAGTCTTGTGTTACTTGAGTTTTTATAGTATTGCCATATTTTAATAGAGGGGTACAATGTCGAAAATAAGTGTTAAAAAAGAAAACATACAATTTTAATACAGAATGACCACACCTACGTCAATGGGTGGACCACAATACCTTAGCAATATTAAAAGTAGCCCGTACACTGGAAAAGTCTGCCCACCCCTGTTCTAAGGTGTCAATCTTTCATGTATTTGCTTATTGAAATAGAAGAAAATATTTATGTATAAAGTTTTTATCTACGTTTGCTAACATTGTTATATTTAGCATTATATAAAACAATTTTACATTTAACACTATGCATTTATACAATTAACTCTGACATTATATTAATACGCATTTAGTAAGTTAAATAAAATTAGGAGCGAATATACGTATTGTCTGAAAATTTTTAAATTCATACTGCAGATTATATTAAATAATATTTGTAGCTACTTGTTGATAATAAGCGCATTTTTTTTCGGTGACATGAAATGAAATCACGGCCCTCAACCCTAAAGCTTTACCACATCCGCTAAGCTTGAGCTCAATGAAGATTTTCCTCCGATTGCGACATTTTGAGAAGATGAGCTGCATTCCGAAATATTTTGCGGTACTTACTTTTTTTACAGAAAATTTATTTATTTTTTATTAGCTCTTTATATAATTGTTGGTAACTAGCTAAATAAATCTTCAGACATCGGTGAAATTTTAAGGTGCACTTTACGCTTGGATTAAGATTTAAAAAAAAAAATAATTGTCAAGACTTATTAATTCAGAATCTCAGAAATTTTACTTACAGAAAGAATTTAATTTCGTAAAAATAAAATTACGTCCGTATCTTTTAGCGTATTAATCAGCGATCCTAAATCATGTTAGAGTAAATTAGCTGTGTGAAAGAAAACAGGCGATTTTTTCTTGGACTGTATAATTATTACACCCACCCACTTTTGTTCGGTGAATGAATTAAAATACCTGCTCACACGCAAATAACTAACTGAAAGTTTTTATTTTTAGATGAAAAGCATTTTTTAAAATTATAATAATAATATTACTACTAGGGTTTTTTAAAGCAATTTTCAATATTCTGTACTGAAAAAATTACATTAGCCATCACGACTTTTAACGTATTGTACGATGGTTTATTTTCCCACAGATTTCCGTCGTTTCTTAATATGAATACTAAATATGAACTTTTACGTGATTTGAATCCTAATGCAAGGATTCAAATCCTGCAAGAGAAAAAAACCCCTTAAAAGTACGTTTCCAAATATTTTAAAATCAATTACTTCATTATTAACATCTAATTTCAAAGCTACGCGCTGGAAGAATTAGTGATGGACCTCACAGTTTTGAAGCTCGGTCAACCACTTCAGCCATTCCACTCTCCAAATTTTTACACCACGTCAATATTACATTTTGAGTCGAGAGATCTAATGTGCAACTGCCTTTCCACACGGTGATTCTTCAACGGCATCTGGACTCAACAAGAACAATGCCACCCACGAGTACGTGACCATAATCAGCCAGCTACCATGACCACGATTTTAAAGTCAAAGAAAAATGAAAAGAAAAAAAGTGAAGGAAAAAAATGAAAAGAGGAAAGTGAGGGAGTAAATATAACGTCGCACTGTTCAGATACTCGAGAGCTTTTGGTGACGGACTTTGAAATTTTGAACCATGGTCAAGTGACGCGGACCAGCGCAGGTTTATCCATTGGATGCTTGGAGTGGTCGCCCACGTCCTGTGGCACGGAGGGGCCCCGAAGGGCCGGATAAGCTGAATTTAACCAGATTTTCTGGTTATAAATTTCGATCCTCCAGTGCCAAAGGGGCCTGTAGATATTCTGCGCCCAATGCCCGAAATGAGTTTAATGTTTAAAATGAAATTTTTTTAATGACGAGGACGACATATGAGCTGGCACCCTTCTCTTAACTACCACACCAATGGGAGGACGTTTGAGCTCTCGACAGAAATTACGCGAACCGTCGCCAAAAGCCCTCGTGTTGCTAATGAGTGCGACGTTAATATTCTCTCACTCACTCAGCTCTCGACAGATTTAATGTGCTTCGCTCCCATACACGGCGGGTCTTCGGCGGTACTAGGCTAGAACTCATAGCAAGCCGGCCACGAGTCCGTTACCTTGACCACTAAGCGACCGTGGCCACATGAAAAGATTGGAAAGGAAAGCAAAGAAAGAAAAGAAGATATTACATACACAGTAGACTAAAAATTACAAAAAAATATACGCATAAAAAGAAATTACTTATTTCACTTAAAATATCTTTTGAGGTTTAAAGTAGCTATTTTACAAAAGCGTTTTAAAGTTCGATAGCTTATTTACTGGTTTTTAACACCCTTTTATAAGCTTCACTTGTATGTAACGGGATCTCTGAATTCAATTTTTACCCACTTTAAAAGGTCAGATTAATTTGAAATTTTGCTCACTTATCCAGGACCGTGACAATACAATAATTTAATAATCTCTTTCCATTGTCCCGATTAAGATCAGGAGGATTAACGATTTCTCATTTTCAGATCTCATCCCGCATCTGGTGACTGATTCCAGGTTTGGCGCGACGAAAGGATTAAGTCATAACTTAGTTCGATTAACTACAAAAGGGAGTCTTTTAGTTATTTTAAACTATAATTTATTAATAATATACAGGTAAGCTTCCTTGAACGCGGTACTTGTGCAACGCAATTCCACTGCAACGGGTTTCAGATATTGAGTATTTATTTCCATAACGCGGTTTAAATTTTCCTACAACGCGTTTGTTGTTACATATTCTATTACGCTTCAAATAAAAAAATTACATAAAGTGGCATCACTGTAGATTTTTTTCAACACTGGCAACCCTTGACTGCTCGAATTATCGAAAAAAAAATCAATCAGGTAAACTACGCATTTCACAATTCAATTTTTTTCTGTTAATATACACTTGTGATTTGCTTTATGTGGTGTTCATATCTCCTACAACGCGATTTCTTATAACGCGGCTTTTTTGAGGAACGTATCTACCGCGTTGTAAGAGTATATCGAAATACCTGTATACCAAAAGTAATGGCTATCTCGAATCAATAACTATAACATGTGAATAGTATAGTATGTTTCACAAATCTAATGTATAAAAATAAAACAAAACAAATCTGTGAATTTAATGGTTTTAACAAATATAATGGACATTTTAGAGTAAAAATTAAAATTATCGTATAATATATCTTAAAAGCTATTACAACTCATAATGGTGATCTATTGTTTCATAAATTAAAAATATATTTATGTAGTATTATGGAACAGATACATATATACACTAACCATTCAATCATAAAATATTTGGGCAAATTTTGCTTCAATACCTTTCCTAATTTTGTAAACAAAATATTTTATAACTAAAGTAATTTGAAGTTGAGAACTAATACTCGCTCCCCTAGAGAAATTTTTACCATCTTATTTATGTGGCTCAAACCAACAGGGTTTCTTCTAATAATCACGCCACTCTTCCAAATTTTAATCGCATTCTCTCTCCTATCAAATTCCATTAAACCATTTTCCCTCAGCTGTAGGTCTGGTAATTAGGCAGCAGAGCGCGGCCACCTATTTTTACGATGATCCATTACATGCATTATTCAATACCTGCGCACTAAACAGATCCGCAGAGGTGTTAGCGCCCTGATAAAGAAACCCCAAATAGCGCTTTAGTCTCGACGTGACGTCATGTTAATGATCCCGGTATTGTAAGATCTCGAATCAAGGCCTGATTTATACCGTAGGCGGTTGGGTTCTCAGACATCGGGAATTAAAAAGCCGTTTCGTGGCCTGACATTAAGCACTTTGTAACGAGACGGGGATAAAGAGATAGTCGTGATCTTCGATTGGACTTGTGATTCTTCTTTAATTGTGCCTAATAGATACAACGAAAAAAAGTAGAAAAAAATTAATCTTTTTTTTCTTAAATATAGAATCGGTTATGTCATAACAGGTGAAATGAAAGAATTTTCCTTTGTTTTAAGATAGATATCAGGAAAAAATTTAATTTTTGAGGGGTAATAAAATGATGCAAAACATGATAATTTGCCCATGCATAGAATTCTTTTATCAATCTTGAGTGTAGAATATGATGCTCGTTATTAAGAATTAACACACGGAACTGGTTGCGTAGGATATCACTAGGTTTTATAATACTAAATGATATTAAAAGATATGATATTCAGGGCATGATTATGTCATTAATTACGGTTTCACATTGAGGAAGATTATTTCTTATGACTTTCAGAAAAAATGTTTTCTCAAGCTAAAAAATGATATAAATTCGTGAAGTGGGTAAGGAGTGATAAACTTTAAATAAATGCAATTAACTTTACTCCTTGACTTAGCACATTGTACTTATTTAATATTAAACCTTAACTGATCTTAAAACCAATGTCATTTGTTCAGGGGCGTAGCTACCACCACATCATTGATACGGGCCCCCAAGCTACATGGGCCCCAACAAGTATAAGAAAAAAATATTAAAATACTATGGTGCCGCAAAAAAAGGACCCCCAAATAAATTTGATACAGGGACTTCTCAAGTATAGCTATGCCTATGCATTTGTTAGTACACTTGACTATAATTGGGAGCATAGAAAAAAAAAGCATTAATAGATAAGGTGAATCGTCCTACGTTCAGAATCGTGATTTTGAAAAAATATATAAATGAATATATTTCGTATCAGTCGAATTAGTTTATAGATATTAGAAAATGTTTTAAGAAAATTATTACAAAAAAAATTATTTAAATTCAACTCTTTGCAAAAAAATGAAGAGAGAATGACGTACTTTCATAGCATTCTCCTTTCAGGAAAAATGTTTCTAAGATAATAATATTTTGCCTATATATAACTAGGACTTCTCTATAAGGACTGAACTAAAAATTTTGAAAAATTCACATTACTTTCAGAGTTATTATCAACTGAAATAATAATAGGTGTTTTTATTAAAATTTCTCTACTCTGTGGTATATTGAAATATGAATAAATCTACTTCTAGTTATATATTTCAAAATTCCTAGTTCAGGCTTTGTAGAAATCTTAGTTACAGATAGGAAAAATATTATTATTATAGAATAATTTTTCATAAAAGATTAATGTTTTGAAAATGCGTCAATTTTTCTTAATTTTTTGCTAAAATATTTGCCTTAAAATAATTTTTATTGTAGTAATATTTGTAAAACAATTTTATACGTATATTCTAATTCAGAAGTTGCCAAATATCAAAAAATTAATCCTTTACACCTTTTTTCAAAATCACAGTCAGTCACCAGTTAAACCGAGTGGGAAAAAATACATAAACATGCTTTTTCAGAAAATATTTACTGCCATTTCTTTAATGCTTCTAATTCTAATAATTCAAAAGAAAAAAAAAGTTTTAGGAAAAAAAAACAGCAATAAAAATAAATTTATAAATAAAATTTGATTATAATTGGTTATTTATAAATATTAATAAATAATTATTATTATTTTACTTTTTTAGGATTTTTTCTCCTCGAAGTCTTAAATAAATGTGTGTTACCTTTAAAAATATATACTTTTTAAAATTCTTTCTTCATGTTAAAAAATAAGATTATAATAATTAGTAGCACACACAAAATTTTTTCAAGGGGGGGGGCATGATCAAAAGTCCCTCAACTCGTATCATACCTCAAGACAACACCAATTGATTCTTCTGATTTTGTTGACAAAAAGCAGTAAAAAATAAATTATTAAAGTAATAATTAGCATTAATTAATAAAATAAATTGTTAATTACAAGTATTTAATTAAATCTTACGTTATATATATAGGGTTATCATCAATCTAAAAAACTCAAAGGCTTTGGGGGGCGTCCGGACCCCTAGGATGCCCCTTTTGTGTGCGCCACTGTAATACATCATGGGCTAAATTCATGTGACGTCATATTCACATATTAACTGCTATCACGTGTTTCCAGGCAATAAAATAAATTCATGTGATGTCACAGTCACATGATAAATTCAATCACCTGTTTCCTGCCAATCATTTAATACGTTTCATTGTTGTCAACTTTTGCTTTTTGCAGGTTTTTTGAAAAAGTATACTTTTGTATATAAATGCATATAGGTAAATAAAACGCACTTTATAAATGCACGTATAAAAATTGTTTCTTTTAAATTTTGAAAAACCTTTTGAAGAATCTTAATATTTGAATATTTCTAGCAAATTTTCAAGTTTAAAATTTAGTCTAAATTTTACGAGTAGAACAAGTACAAGTCTAAGATTGGTTTTTGAATTTAGTGGAGATCACGTGATTGCATTTATCTTATGAGCATCACGAATTTAGCATATTTTGATGTTTTCCAAAATATATCGAAACTTACGATCGTAATAACAACGAAAGATGAAGGAAGAAGATGGAGCCAAGATGATGAAGGGGGGAGGGGCATTAAAAATACTGTCATTCATTTTTAATCTCGCTTAAAAAGTCCCTTGTTAACTGAAAATGCAAGAATAATATTCCGCAGGAAATCCTTCCCCCTTGAAATCTCTTTATCCCTAGATCCGAGCTGTCGATTGCTGTAAAAATTAACGGAAATAAAGGGAAGCAGCGTCACCAGCGGCAAGCGGTCTATTTTGATCCCTCAACAAAGAGTGTCACATCCAGCGTAGGTTAAACAAACAGCTTTTATTCGAGCTCACAGGTGAAAGCCAGGAATTCAAGAGTGGTCGATAACAATCTAAAAAGAAACAGGGGTAATTGTGCGGCGAGGGAGGCATTAGAAAAAGCATTTGTCTCCGCATTAAAAAGACCTGATTCCTGCTGTCATGCTTCAACAGATGACAGGAAGGATTAACACAAGGGACTCTACAAATTTGGTAGGATTTCCAGAAGGTGAGATGTTTTCTGAATGAAGTGCTAAATATAGCCTGCTTAAAATGATTTATTAATAGGCCCTTTTTTCAGTTAATAAGTTTTTTTTATACTTCATGTGGGACTGTGGTAACCGATGCAATACAGATAATAACTTTAATAGTTTAGGTGAAATGAGCAGTACTGTTTATCTTAATCATTAATATTTTCTCCTATATTTCAATTCAAATAAAAGTCTTCCATAACAAGAAATTCAGATAAAAGAGAGAATTTATTTCTTTAAAAAAAAAATATTAATAGAAGCCTTTTTTTGTCCTTGCAGTTATAAAAAATAATTGATGATTTCATACAATTCAATTTCCATGGTTCTTCCACAAAAATTTTAAGAAATTTCATACGTAAAATATGGCAATAAATCGTAAAACTGAAGGAATTACAATGGACTTTAAAAAGATGCATGAAAAATATTTAGTTATTTTCTATTCATTAATATTAATTAATTAATATACAAGTTAAAGTTGCTATTGTGAACAGCTTTACTGAATATCAGAAATTATTTCGTATCCCTGTGTACCATTTTAAAATTGTGTAAAATATACCCAGACAGTTTTAAGATACAATTAATATATTTTAAACATCGTATCACTGTTTTGAAATCGAATATTCTGAAATATAATTCATACTAAATTTAACGAAACATTTAAAATATAAGTCTTAAATATGAAGGGGGAAAAAGGAACTCGAATTCTATAAAAGAAATTAATTTCTATGATATCTCTGTAATTTAATTTTATAATCACATTGATCAGATAAAGTTATATTGATGTTTCAAGGCCCTTCTTATTAATTTTTATAATTCGCTTAACTATTCAGTAGATAAAGAATAACAAAATCTATATAATGTAAACTTCAATACTAACGTTACAATTGGTAGAATATTTATTATTTTAGGATACAAAAACTCATTCTCGTTTGCTCATTGTTTGAATGCATAGTAGTTGAGAAAAAAAATAGTATTTTATTTTCTATAGAAAAAAATAAACCTTTGATGTGATGCTCTAAAATTAATGCCAGTGATATATTTAATCTAAAACCCGATTCTAATAATTGTAGAGAAACATAAATACTACTACAACTAAGTCAGAACCCTTGGAAAAGGCATGCATGAATTATTCTTATAAAGTAAATCAATTAAAAGTTAAACTAAAAACCATAATTAAGTCACTTGTAGTTGAGTAAATTGTTATTTTTCGAAATGTGAAACGTGCAGCTTAATATATTTATTAAAACAAAATTTCCCCAAAATGGTAGGATTTTTAAAAGCAGTTTATGTAAGATTAAAAAAAAATCATATTTATTTCGAAAATGTTATCTTATGCAGTTTTATTTTTTAAGTACTTATAATTGCATTATAAATATTCATCACTAATCTCCTTTTTACTTTATTACTTTAGCAATTAGAATCTTGTCACGAAGAAATTATCCAAATGGAATAAAATAGAGAGAATAAGCACATAACATACTATATACTACTAAATAATTAACTTTTGCTTGCCAAATGTTGCGAACTATCTTTTCATCTCAAAACTAACTTGGAATTATTTTATTGAAAATTTAACTGACCAGCTCCTTACATTGAAAATGCAATATGCAAATTATTTTTGATGTCTAAAATGAGGTTTTTGAGTGGATAAAAAAATTAGTTGATATTTACAAGGTCAGAGTGTGAATTATTAATAACTCTTTACTTATAGATTCAAGATTTTTTCCCCCTACTATTCAAGTAATTATACCGAGATATTGGCCAACCAAAGTTAATTGTGCATCGAATTTGATTCGTCTCTTTTGTAATGGAGTTTCACCAGTTTATTTGGAAACTCAAAGTCAGAGGAGACAGACAGCAAATCTTTTGCTGTTTACAAATAAGTGTATTTTGATCATGCAGTTAAAAAAATCTTCTACTCATACCTTGAGCTAGCCTATTAATCAATAGCTAACGGATTATTTGTGCCTGTAATTGTTTTGAAAGTTCTCAATCATGCCATCCCTTCCTTCTTCTCAGGTTGGGTTCGAATCCTAATCTTGGGAGTACAGAACCCCTTCGGATTACATAGTCAAACTTTGAGGGGACCGTTACACAGTGACTGACTAACTGGAGCCCCAGCTCAAGGCAACGAACTATTCGGATGCTGTTTAAAACAAAACTAAGGTATAGACTCCGTTGACCCATATAAACTATTCGCGAGCAGTAAGATCACATGTCAGTACTTGGGAAAGGACGTAAAAATTGGTCGAAAAGGATGCATCATGGTCAACTAGCAGAATTACCCAACATTTCGGTGGGAACGATGCTACCATTCCATGATGTTGGTTGAAATGAGCAAACCATGGCCATACGCATCTTCAGGAAGGTAATGGTTGACCGAGAGTGACAGTACAATGAGAGGACAGAGTGTTCTCATCCGATCGTCGCTCACAATACCTGATGCATCTTTATCAGCGATCCGACGTGTAACTAGGATACCAATGATTGCAATGACCATCTATAAACAGTAAACGGTGGCTGAAGTTACGAAAAACGTTGTACCAACTACCCCTCATTGCTGCACACCACCAGAAGCATCTGTAATGATGCAGAGTGCATTCGACCTAGAATCTCACAGACTGGAATAAAATTATTTTTAGTGATGAGTTTCACTTCGAATATAGTCCTGATATGGTGAATTTATCTGGAGAACTTCAGGGCAGCAGTAGCATATTACCTGACTCTCGTCCACACACAGCCTAACAACAAGAAGTTACGTCATGAGGTGCCATTTCATTTGACAACCGGGTCCCTTCGACTGCTTTACTTGACACCAAAGCACAATGGAATGTGGACGAGTTCATACGCCTTGTAGAGTCGTTCTTTCTTTCACGGACACGGACCTTACATATTTTAAGAAAATTAAGAACTGCCACTCAGGGTATATCTATTTACTGTTTGTCTTTATGCTTCTCCAACACTCTCCTAGCCAGCGCGGTCACCTGACCTTTGACCAAAGAATATGTTTGGATTCTTTTGAGCAGGCTTCTTCAACCGTTCCTTGATCACGCCGATGTAACTCGCCCATTGGATCATGTATGACGTTAGGATATTCTTCAACTCTGGGGCTTGTATATTACAGCTTATATATCAGGGCCAGAGGCAGGCAAACACAAAATTGGTTATTTTCTCTTGTAGCTATATTTCCTGAATAAACCATCCGATTCCTATGATACTGTTAGCGTATTTTTGTTGTTGTTGTTGTATAATAAGTCACAACATTGAGCGATTTCATACCGATTTTATAACTCTTTTTTGGTGATTATTTTTTAAACATTTTAGAGTGTTATTCTACTAGAATCAAATTTCAGTTTGTCCTTAACAAATTTGGAATTTTTTAAAACTATTTTTCTGCTCAAATTAACACTTTTTGGAAATTATTTCTGTTTCCATATCAATTCGTAACAAGATTATCTTCTACATTATAATTAATAGTAATGGCATTCAAACATACAGATATACAAAACATTCTGACGAAATTGCTACTAGGAATATTAGAATAAATACTTTTTTTAACTGATGTGTGATTACAAATAAATCTAACTATGTAATTTCTTATGAACCTTTTAGCTGATAGAATGAACAAATTTAGCATTTAGTATCTAATTCTCTCTTCTTAAAATCACCGTTTCGTTATTATTCCATGGCTAGACATACGTAAAGTTATATCTTTAAATGTATTTTTCCTGCAGTTACTATAGAAGTGCAGAAAAAGCACCGCACAGTTTCCAGTGCAACTGATCTTAATGGTAATTTTGATTTTTAAATCTAGCTCAAAAATATATATAAATAAAATTTGAATTTTTTATGAAAAGTTCAGATGAAAAATAATTGGAAAATTTTCAATAAAAAAAGTGAAATTGTTTTTAAGAGAATAATTTAACAAAAATTAGTTTTTAAAAAGGGATTTTTAAATTTTTATTAAATAAGAAATTTTTTGTTTGTAAAGCACTTTAAATTTATGCTCTGGCTAAATTAGAAGTGTTTCAAACATGTTTAAAAAATTGTTTAAATCTTTCAAAAACCTATTAAGTATATCTTTAAATCAAAATTTTTCTCAAGGGACTTTATTTTTTTAAAAAAACTGCTAATTTTATAGTTTTGTAACTTTATTCACGTAAAAATGCTATAAGAATAATAATTTTAAAAGAAGATTTTATCAGAAAATTTATTAGGAAAAATTTTACGAGTTAAAATATGTGCTTAAAATTTTATCGTTTTGGAACTTTTCACTTGTTACTTCAACATATAAACTTAAAAAAAAAAATAGGAAACCGAATCAAAATTTTTAAAAAAGGCTCTTAATTTCTAAAAAAATCCAATAAACACATAATAAATTGGTGACTTGCGACAATCAAGTTCTTTAAAATGTCCCTTAAAAGTCATTTATAAACTTATGAGGATGGGAAAAATTCTATTTGAATAGAAATTATATTTAATACAGTGACATTCTCAATAATAACTGAAATGAGAACTAAAAGATTAAAAAAAAAAACTGTTAAACCAACACGAACCAAAAAAACCAACACGAAACTATTATACGTACGGAAGTGCATTGTTAAATAGAGCTTCTTGTTGTACTTAAAAATTAGAGAAACAAGAACAGAAAAAAAGAAAATAAAAAGTATTCGACATCTATAGCACTTTTTATTATTATTATAATATTCATCCTAATTTTGTTGTACTCTTCGCAATTTTCAAAGAGAGTTTTCATGAAAAAAATAACAAAACCATATCTTTGAATATACTTTCTCACACAACCCAAGCCTTATATATTTAAGTTAACTAGTTTTAATTTTAACAAATATATTTTGGATTGTGATTGAAAAAAATAAATTTTGAAGCAAAAACAAAAGGAAAAAGAAGATGTAACATGATACATAAATGCAATTTTTTTTAACAATAGAAATTTTAATTTAAAATTATGTTTAAAATTTTGTACTTAAAACATGCAAAATACTGTTGCAAATATATAAATTATGCAAACTTATATTGTAACATAAAGCATATAAGTATTTAAACACTTAAAATTTCAATTTAACACAAATTCCTTAAAATTAGATAAACTAAATTATTGAGATTGATTTATGATAGACTTGTCCAAATAAATTAACTGATTATTTTTCATTTTTTAATATATTTTTTCAAATTATTTCTTTATGCTTTCTCTGCGTATCAAAAAGCACACAAAGGCCTCTTTTTAACTTTAACACAACTGTAAATATTATTGTATTATTTTTTTTTAATATTCCAGCTTGCCCATCACATCTAAAGCATCACAATTAAAAGACACCGAAACACTCAAAAACCCGTTTTCCTATTTACCGCTCTGTGTCGATAACATACATCGTTAAGCAACTTTCTTCGCAAAATTTTGATTAGAAGCAACCCTTATGCCAACACAGAACCGCTTGTTGAAAGCAGTGTTGCGGACCTAACAACTTCTGCCTCTGACCCTCTCACCGCCAAAGGAGCAGGGGGGAGGGATAATTGGGGGGTCGGAGATGCAACCTTAGCCACGCCCCTTCTTCGTTTTTTCCCCCCTCCCGCGCCGTGGCGACATCCCTTGGCGACTAGAAAGTTTCTCTTACACCTAAATATCAGAGACAAGGGGCTCTTCATTACGGTTCCGATGGTGAAGGAGAGTGCATGAAGTGTTCTGTTGTTGTAGGACCCGGCGTATCGTTGGACAAAGTTTTTATCTGTTTGAGTATTTATTCCGACAGAGAGATAAGGAAATATTGTTTCGCTGCAAAAGGGTTTTTCAAGAAGCCATTGTGGACTCTGAAAAAGACATTTATGCCGTTGCAGAATATGAGGTATTGTGCGGTTGACATTTATGCCCGTTAATGTGGTGTCGAGTTTTGAAGGTGTGAGGTGAAATGATAGATATGGTCTAATGAAAATAATCTATGAAATTCATAGTGGACGTGGTTGAATTATGCCATTCTTCTTTAGGACAATCAAGCGTTGAGCAGTTATATTTTTTTTCCTTTCATTTGTATCGTTTCTGTCATCTGAAATATTGAGACATTTGAGAACTTTATTTAATGAGATTAGTTCTTTCATATTTTAGAAGACAAATACGAAATTTTTGTATAATTTTCTAAATTGAGCAATCAAACCAGCTTCTAAAAAGTCAAAAAACTTTTTTAAAACTAAATAATTAAATCAAATCTTTCTAGTATTAGCTAACGTAAAATGTGTTATTTTGACAATGTATAAGTCGAATTGCAAAGTAGCTTCGAAGGAAAAAAATACTGAGACTGAGTAACTAATTAATCTAACTGTGTACTGTTGAAACTTTTGGCTCTCTCTCGTTTTGAAGAAGGAATTTGGAAATAATTCTATTTATTCCCAGGTGAAAAAAAATTTCCATTTACCCTTGTTCATATTTAATACAGTTAGGTATCCATCTTCAGTTGACTCACTGCAAGACTTTTAATTTATAATGTGAACACGAACAACTGATTTCTGCTTTTAAATAACGAATTAATATTTAAATTGACCATGATGGACAGAGACGATTGCAAACATGAGTACGACGACGACATGGACGCTGGCTCCTCCGGTGGAGGTTCCCCGGGAGCTTGCGAAGGACTGTCCCCAGAGAGTGGACACGGCGGCATGGCAGATGCCCTGGACGCTAACCCCCGCATACAGGCCGCTGTGTCAAAGGTCCTGCAAAGCTACGACTGGTCACTGGTGGCCAAGACTTCTCGCCAGGGCAGCGGGGATAAGAGGAAGCCCCACGTGAAGCGTCCCATGAACGCATTCATGGTTTGGGCGCAGGCGGCCCGCCGAAAGCTTGCCGACCAGTACCCTCACCTGCACAATGCCGAACTTAGCAAGACACTCGGAAAGTTGTGGAGGTATGTCTTTATACTTCATTACCTAATTTTCACAGAAAATGTTAATGAAACGTGAGGCTATTTGCTTGTTGCATGTCATTTTTCAAAAATACACATATACATTTAGAATGGCAAACAAATTTTAGGAAGAAAGCTCTCACAGTATAAATGTTACTGAAAATTAAATTTGTGTATATATTACAGTTCAAGTGTAAAAATCATTATTTCATAGAATTTCTAGGTATTTCATGAAATGACTAGACAAATCAGTTAAAGTACATAACATTATTGAATTATACGATTTAATTAAGTATTCTACAGAATAACGATTACTTGATCGTTAAAGTATGAAATACTGTACTCGAAAGATCTTTGAACTGGTTCTAGCTGCTTTTAGTCAATTTGAACCCCAATTCAAAGTGTCATCACAGCATCTTGCTTAAAAATAAAAATAAAATGAAGTATTTCATAAATTTAATTAATTTTCTTGCAATTTTATCTAATTGCAGAAATTCTTTTTCTCCTGTTAAATAGAGCAATAAAATTATATATCTGTTTTTTAATATTTATTTATTATCGTAATATGTATTTTTCGATTTTAGCTATTTATGATAAATTAATTTATAAAATATCTTTGAAATTCTTTATTTTTCACTTTAAAGGTCTATCCTTAGTTATTTCATAGAATAACTAGGTAAAATATGAAATTTTTCATCTATTATATGCTTTAACTGACTTGTCTAATTATTTCATGAAATACCTAGTTATTCTATGAAATAACATACACTTTAACACATACACACACTGTAACATATACATGAAAATAATTATAAAACATGATTTCTGCATTATATATATATATATATATATATGTGTGTGTGTATGTATATATATATTTGTAAATATTGAGTGTAATATCTTTTTTAAAAAATGACACATCCTCACTTGTTTTTTTCTGATTTAAAAATATACTAATTATTATTTAATTAGTAACGATTCCAGTTTTAAAACTTATGTGCTGTACATAATGTTAGGTAGTTTCAGTAATAAGTATATACATATATTTACTAAAATTTCAGTTTCTTTCATTAAATAAATAATAAAAAGACGTTTCCAGTTTGAATGAATAAAAATACATTTTTCGAAATACAATTTAACGATTCTGCAATTTAAACTTTCTTTATTAGAAAATGAAGCATGAAAATTTCATTTAAATGTCAAGGGTAAAATATTATAATTGAGAGGGAAAATATCAAGAAATAATTTAAATAACAACGTTGATGCATTTTAACACTAAAAGAACTGATAAATAAAGAAATTATTAATGCTCAAATGACGCGATAACAGCTAAAAAATACCACATTAGAGTCATCAAGATGAAATTCTAACTTTAGGGGTATTTATTTTCCTAATATTCAAGAAAGAACATTTTTAATACATATTATTTATAACAATCTTCAACATAAATGTTAAATGGTTGAATTTGTTTTAATTGTATAAATATGTTTTTAAAATTTTGCTTTAAAAAGATATAAGTTTAAAAGCTGTTAAAAAGTATGTTAAAAGAGGTCCCCCCCCGTCAAATCTTGTACAAATATGATCTTTTTAATAAAAATAGGGATAATATTAAGAGTTGGAGCACAAATTTAAAATTTCTTAGCAGGTTTAATCTAAGTGAATCTGAAATGATTTCAGTACTAAATGTTTTTAAACTGTTTTTTTAGTAAAATTGATTTTTGAATTTTAATTTCTAAAATCTTCCATCACATCAATCTAAATAGATTGATCAGTTTATAATGTGAAATGCTAAAAATAAATATAAAAATTGCATTAGTGTATGTATTTCTCAAATTTTTATAAAAGCTAAAATTTCTTTAAGTGTTCAATTTTTATTTTCCTAATTTAAAAAGTATTGCAAAGATTAAAAGTTATGTTTATATTGTGAATTGTTTAATTACAAATTCCATAAATTCTCCAAATTTTAAATAAAGTTATTTTATATTTTGATTTGTTGAAAAAATAATCCTTTGAAATAATGTAATTCTAAATTATTATTATGCTTGTTCTTATTTTTTCTCTTCAGTTATAGCCAATTTTTTAGATTATTAAAAAAAAGCTTGTATACGTTTAAGAAATTATAGCAACGTAAAAATGTATTATATAAATGAGAAACTGATATTGAAAAAGTAATCTTTGATACTAACGTCAAAAAATATTGATCATTTACATTCTATCACGGCAATTTTAAATTTCGTGTAATTCAATATTTAAAACAATAAACATTTTTATTTAATTTCAACAAGTTATAACAAAATAAGTGCACATTTATTTAACTTAATTATAATTTTGGCTAAATAAAAATACTATTTCCTATCTGTACTTTTATTGTGTAATTTTATTATTTATTTTCTTTTTCTATAAAAATCGAGTTTCTTGTTGGATTATATATATATATATTTCTGCTACGTGAGAATTTTTAACATTAATTTATGATTAGCATATAATGCGAAATTAGAAACATTTTGCGTAAGTTGTTAGTATTATAAGAACACTAAATGTGGAAAATTGTTAAAAGTCCTTTCTAAAACTTTTTAAAGAAGTTGTAGCATCATCTACAAATCTAAGGTTATCGTATGTTATAAAATAAAAAGTCAAAAGATTATTACATACAAACCATTTTCCCCTGATATTATTTTGAATTTATCCTCAGTTGTTTTAAACATAACATTTTAAGTACATTTCAAAAGTTATTAATTGATTATTAAAATATTTTTCACACTGAGAATTTTGCAAAATATTTATTATGTCCTTCAACAATGAAAAAAACTGTGGAAAAAAAATTATTTGTAAGAAATGAGACTTAAAAATATTTAATTTATGCACTAATAAAAATAGAAACATTTTTATAGTCACACAAAATTTGAATGTTTTTAAAAATCTAAAGCAACTATACATTGATATTTTAAATATTAGCATAAAATAATGCTAAATTTGATTAAATGCATACTTGAAACATATTCTTTGAATATAATAGTTTTTTTTATACCAAAAGTGATTTAAATGTTATATTAATAATATTTGAATAGGAAAAAATATATACACTATCAATATTCGTACATCAATCATTATTACTACTATATATTTTAAATATTTATATTTTAATATGCAACTTATAGTAATAATTTTTGGAGGTTTAGATAAACTGTAATTTAATTTAGAATATAATATCAAACAATTATTGAGTTGGTTGAAATTTAAGCATATTGATTAAAATTTTTAATATATATGGTTTCAAAAATTGGTTTGGATATACATGGTTTTTTATAAATTAAATTTTTCACTTTATCAAAATAATTTAGATTAAGTTACAGATTTCTGAAGCCATAAATTTAAAATATGAGGTTTTTTGCAGGATAATTTTAAGACATTTAGAATAAATAAATAAATAAGGCGACATAAAATTTTTTGATATACTTCTCCAGTATAAAAATCCAAGAGCTAATAAATAATAGCTAAGGACGTTTTTAATACACACTTGAAGAACTTTCTTTAAACACGTTATAATCTATTTCTGTGTGTTTATTTAAATATATAAGTAACCTTATAAATATCAAGTAATACTTATGGTATAGATGCAAAATGTTCCTTTCCTATTCCTTTTACTGAAGAAACTGACACGGGTGTTATATATGGCACAGAAATACGTGAAATGTATCTCTGTATATTAGAGACATTAAGAGATTGAAATAGAGATTTTAAGGGAGTCACCATTGTTTTTTTTTTCCAGCTCCATCATCAATATTTTCTTCTTAGAGAGTCTGCCATATCTTTCTTACCAGTCTCTAATCTATAACCCATTTGTTTTATTCAGAATACAAACACTGAGAATGTGGGCTTTCATGTTTTAGTTTCTGCACAGTTTTTTTTAATAGCGCTTAAATGTTTTCTGATTGTCGTATGTAATCTCTACTTTCTAAACGTCTCCACTTCAATGAATATAGTTCGTTTAAAAGCTGGACAGTATAATAATAACCTTATACAATGTTAATATTAATTAATATAACCCTTTGTGCTGCTACAAAGTTTCTTCCCTAAGAAGTTTGTAAGACATGCACCTCTTGAATGTTTCGAATATGAAAATTCTGCTATACCATGCAAAAAGAGCTCCTTAAAAATAATAAAATGTTTCTTCATTGGTACAAGACAAAACCTTTCTTTTTTGTAACTGCATGCTTTTTTCTCCATTCCCTTTCATAAAGTATTAAGCCTTTTTTTATCAGCATTAGAGCTATCTGCTCATCTTTGCAGCTTAGAGAATAATCTTTCAAACAGATACAACATTACATACGATATCGAAGCAAGCATTCATTTAAACTGACTTAATTTTAGTAAATTTTTTATGAATAAAAAATTTGGGTTATAGCTTTAATCCTTTTATTCTTTAATCCCAACCGTTTATACTATTACTTATTTGCTTATCATATTTTCGTACTTGTTAATAAGCTAATAACTTCAAATTATTAGAAAATCTTTGAGCAATAGCACACAAGTTGGTGAGAAATTCTAATTATTAGATTAAAGTTTCTCCACTTTCGAAAAAACTGCAGCTAATCTCATTCAATTTAAATTTAAAAATAATTTTCTAAAAAAAAGTTGGTGATAAACGTCAATTTAACATTTTAACTTATATTTTCATAATATTGAATACCTAAAATGAATAAAAAGTTATGCACAGTTCACTAAAATAAATATTTTAATCAATGATTTTTTTTAAAAAAAATTTGATGCATATACTTAGTAAAAAAATCTTTCTTCCTTCACATATATTTAAAATACGTATTAAGTCTTTATTTTAAGAAACAAATCTCTAATCTGACCAGCAATGGCATACACAAGAGTGGAGTTTAGGGTTTATCTCCTCCCTTAGACTAAAAATTTTTTAATTTTTAGCATAAAGATTACGTCTCGAGGCTTTTGCCTAGTTTTTTTTAAATATAAACCCCTCCTATAAAAAGTCTGTGTGCGCCACTGTTAATCAGTTAAGTGCTTTGTGAAAATGTTAAATATAAACATTAATATACAAGAAATAATAACTCATTAATTGTTATCGTTTCAAAAAATTTACAAAAAAGGTATTTCATTACATTTATTAATGAATACAAATGAAATATAAATTTAAAAAGTGTATTTTATTCAGAATAATTTATAAGATAAATTTTTTCCGTAATCTCACTAATATGTGACATTATATCACACATTATGCCACATATCACAGAATTGTTATTTTTTGCCCCATTAATGTAAATAGAAATATAAAATTTCTTTTTAAGTACCCCAGAAAGTTTTTAAATAGATTAAGCTTTGAAATAAATCATTGCTATTGTCATGAAAATAAACGTAATAATATTGTTTTTGCTTTAATCAATGTGGTACATTTTATTATAAAATATGATAGAGGAATGAAAAAAGGAAATTTTTATTATATTAAATTTTTGGCTTCATTAATAAAAACACATTGTGTGAAACATAAAAATCTAATTTTCCCATTGAACTTGGATAAATTAAAAATAATTATCTTAGTTAGGATAATTTAGTATGAAGGTTTCTGATTTAACAGTATTCAAAATTGTAAAATATTTAAAAAAAAAAAAATTAAAACTGCGTACATTTTATAAAATTGTATATATTCATCGATGATATGTCACGATACTTATATTATTTTACACTTCTCTTTCTTTACACAACTTTTTCTCATATTATAATCTCTGATTGAAATTCATTTTTGTACGTTTAGACTAAATTTTGTTAGTTCGAGAACCTCGATTACCATCTGATAATTGTTTTGAACTCTTCTTAAAGCATATCTCAAATTTTTTTCTTTTATAGAAGATCTGTTCATGTTGTTTTATGAAACTGCAAACTAGAAAATGACAAAAATATTCTTATTGGAATGAAATTAAAATACAGACCCTAGATCCAATCAGATTGGATCTAGGGAAATTCAAAACTTGGACAAAATCGCTCCCAAATAAAGGAGATCAAAAAATAATTAGAGGATATTCACAGGCTCAAGACCATCATAGTATACATTTAGACTTGTAGTTTTTTTTTAATTATGCAATAAAAATTAGTTAATTCAAAATATTTTAAAATTTTTTTCATTTCTAAAAGACGCATGTTGTGTATTAAGAAGGCCTTTTTAACGTAGTTAACTAGTTACGACGTAAATTGAACTTACCCTTACTAAATTGTGTTCTAAATAATATTAAATTGAATCATTACTTACTCTAAAATAAAAACAAAGAAATTATTCTTAAATCCAATTATTTTTTTTTTATTAAAGATAACATTTTTATCTTTCCAAACATATTTTTTCACAATTTTTCAGAAATTTTATATTTTATTATACGATTGAATAGTTGAGTCAAAAATGAATTCATCACTGATTGATTACAAATTAAAAGTAAAAATTTCAAGAATGTCTTTTTTAGAAATATTTATGATCCGAAAACATTCTTTGTATATTTTTTTATTTGATTGAAGTATTCACATATAATGTTAAGAATAGTTTTTTTAAAGATAATATTTTAAGAGCAAGAAATAGTTCGATAGTTGAAGCATTCAAATATATTTTTAAGAATAGTTTTTTTAAAAATATAATATTATAAGAACAAGAGATAGTTCAATAGTTGAAGTATCAGATATAATGTTAAGAATAGTTTTTTTTTAAAGATATCTTAAGAACTAGAAATAGTTCTAAAGCAGTACGTACGTATGTCGTGGTTTGCAAAAATACGAAATTAAACAAAAAAATTTTTAAAAAATATTTCATTTTTTTAAATCTACATTGTTTGTTGTATTTTTTTACAGCAATAAAGGTCTTCCCTGGCAATATTTTCTTTGATATTCTAATATAATGAAAATAATTTCATATAGAAAGAATGTTTTGAGTTATCTAAACATAACTAAATCTTTTGAAACTACATTTCTCTTTTTATATTTTCTTCATTTACGAAAAACTGATTGTACGTAAAGTATTTCAAACTTATTAATTTAAAGTTATTTCAAAATATTTAAAAAATTTCAAAAAAATAAAAATGTTGAAGACATGGATCGGTGTGTTAAAATATATGTTATTATACAGGTAAATTAAATTAAAAAGAAAATAAGTTTTATATATATGTAAATGCTTTCGGATTAAATTTTATTACTAAGTATTGTTATGTGTGTAACTGTTACTAGTCAAAAGTGTACCCAGAAAGTTTTTATAAAATTATCAAAACATATTTTTCTGTTTATTACCAGTATTTTTTTCTAGGTTTTTAAAGACGCCTAGTTAGAATTTCTTATTAAAAATTATAATTAGAAAATTTCGAACTGTTTAAAGTACAGTACAATTAACTTTATATAAACTTAATCAACAATCATTCAATAAAACAAACATTTTAAAAACATTTCTTCTATAATATTTCATAATAATTTTGAGATTTAGATTCATTACATGATATTACAATAAAATACGCATTACATTAATATGATACATTTTTTTTAGCTTTTTGTTTTTTAAATAATTATAATTTTTTCACACTTAAAGAACATTTGTATTTACACATTATATTTTTTAAATTCAGAATCAAATGATTCTTCACTATTTTGATAGTAAATTTCTCATTCTTGTGCTGTTTATGCATGAATACCGAATATACTGTATTTTGAATATATTAGAATATATAACAAAATAATTCTACAGAAATATCTTTTTAATATAAGATTAGGGAAAAAATTAGAAGTATATGAACTTATTTTGTGTTATAAAAAATGAATTGAAGCTGGTGAAACAAATTTACAGAAAAGATAACGAATACGAGATCATGTTATAAAATAAGAAAAGAATTTTCGTTTTAACACTACCTGTATGAAAAGTATTTTAAAATAAAACGTTTTTGTGCTTCATTTAGGATGGTATTCACAAGGGTTGGGGATGAAGGTTCAAACTCCTCCCATTGACCAACTAATTTTTAATTTTTAGGATAAAGATTATGTCTAGGGGTTTATGTCTTCATTTTTTTTCCAAATGTAATCCCACCATAAAAGAAGTCTGTGTACTCCACTGTTCATTTAACGAAATTAATTGCATAGGGGACCATAAGTAGTCTCTTTAAATTGTTTTAAAATACTTAATTTAGGATAAAATTTATTAAATGTTCTGAAAAATTGCTAATATTCCTTTAGTTTTTTTAAAACTTTGTTCTGATATTACATTATTCAAGTTAACTTTTCCCCCAAACCCGATAACATTCCCTTTTGAAATATTTTCAAATCTTAAGAGTTAGATAAAGATTTTGATTGATAATAGCTATAGTAGAAGTGTACTGTGGTTTCAGTTTCTATTTTAGGCAGAGAAAGATCGATTAAAATAGAATTAGAACTTAAAATAGATTACATTAATTATTCAAAACATTGGTTTTGTTTTAATGATTCATTCCACATTATCTGACTGTCGATATGTTTCTATTTAGCAACTCAAAACTATGATATAAGATGTAGAAAAATTGCACTCTATAAAATTTAGGACTTTTTGAATTTCGTTTCATTTTTCAAATTAAATAATGTTTCAATAAACGTGTAAATTTTGAACCTAAGTGATTTCAATTTTGGTTTATATTCTTCATTATATTTTTTTCTTGTATTATTATAAATAAATTCTCCACTGAAGTGGAAAGTTAGTATCGTATAAAGCAAACTTAACTCTACTTCGCTGCCTTAAGCCAGGGGCAGTTCTCTATTTCAGAATTTAAGCTTCTCCTGATATGAATAGATGATCTAATCTATATACCATCCTCTTTTGACATATATATATAATAAAACTTTTAAATATGTTAAAAGCAACATTCTTAAACTTATTCAGATATTTAGCAGGTAATTTTTCTTACATGACAGTTGACTTTTAAATAAAAATTAATTTATTACATTATTATCCCTTCAAAGACCTAAACATTTTTCATTTTGTCATCCAATCGCTATAATTTAAGACCTTCTGCTGTTGAATATTCCTTTGGACGGGTTGAAAAAACTTAAGAAATAACTGTGTTACAATAGCATGGTTGCTCTCAAATTCTGTAACTTTTTAAGATATACTTAATATGTTATTTTATTTAGAAGAAACAATTTTTCTAAAAAGAAAAAAAATGTATTTATTTTATAATTTTTTAAATGAAATGAAATAATGCAAAACTAACAACTGTATGCCAAGCATTATATGCAACAAATCAATTTTATAATTAAAGGTGATAATACAATTTGAAAACTGCTACTACAGTTTAGTAAATTAAATTTATCGACAGAAGCACACGCACGCACGCACGCTACATCTTTTATACATATATTTATATATAATAAATAAAATAAGTATCTTTGGTCTTTTTATAAATTACATTTATATATAATAAATGTAATAAAGTCTTTCGCAACTTCTTATCTTTTCTAAATTTCTTTATATTTCTGAAATGGGGATAAGGCATAAGAATTGCCCAGGAAAAATTTAATACTAAAAATAATTATACAAACCTTTATAACTCTTATTTTTTGAATCAATCATTTAAAAATCCTTTTTATAAGTATGTGAGATATTTTTATCATTTTAATTAAAGATATTTTTTTCTTATTATTTAATAGGTACTTTATTTCATTAATTCAATACATCAATTCGAGCAATTTAGTATTGTTTTACTTTTATGTATATTTATGTATGAAAGCGTTTCACTTAACGTAGTAAGCATATAGTTTTCACTGGGCTAAATCATGAAACATATATATTATGATTTAATGATATTGTATCCATTTCGAATGTTTTTGAGGCATCTTTGTTGAAAAAATAAATTTAAGGCTAAATATATAAAAAGGAACTCTTACCATAATCATTTCTTTTATCTGTACCTTAAAAAGCCCATTACTATTGCATGAACTAGATTGACATTTATCATAAAGTTTCATTTGAAATATTTTTGTAAATTATACATATACATTTGGAGACAGAAAACTCATTCAAATTTCTTTTTTAAAAAATCTTATTTTTGTCCTAATTATACTACTTTAAACTAAAGTTTTCTACTCTAATCAACGTTTGAAAAATGTGTTATAAAGCAGTAATATAATTTCTTCATCATATGATCGTAACGCTTTGTTTCTTCATATTTTATAGGGGAAAGGAATTTCTTTTTTTTTTATGAAGATATGCAGGATTCAAAGCTTTAAAATAATGTAAAATATCTTTTCGGAACTTAAATTTAAAAAGTTAGCGTGTTTTTTTAATGCTCTTTATTTTGAAGTATTACTTTTTTAGAAAATAATAACTGGGATACGCATTTTTCTAAGGACGAATTAATTCACGAAGAGTAGTTAATGCTAAAATGGACTACGTTACCCTGCTTTCGAAATTACAGCAATATTCACATTACATTTTTATTTAGTTTCTTACAAATATAGAGAGGACCGCTGTAGCCATTTGGTTACGGTCACGAACTCATTACCGAAGAGCTACTAAAGACCCACCGTGTAGTGGGAGCCGATGCACGCTAAATCTGAGGATGTTCAATGTTCTTCCGTTGGTATGGCGTGGTAGTTAGGAGAGGGTGGTGACAACTCAGGTGTCGTCCTCCTCACTTAGACGAGGTTCAAAATTAGAACTCCGTCGCCAACAGCCCTCTCGTGTTGCTATATAGTGCGATGTTAACAAAACTCCCATATTCACTTTTGCAAGTATATTAATAGAGATTGCGGGGATGAGAGGTTATATCTTTTACTCAAAAGAAATCTTTCGTGTACTTTATACCTCAAAAATAATATTATTATTCACATTATTTTATTTTTAAAAAATATACAAAATTTTTATTACCTTATTGATGAATAATAAATAGTAAGATATTACTTATCAATTCACTATTAACTTTATAAACAATGATTAATTTGTAAAAATTTTGACTAAAATATAGAAAATTTACATATTATTAAACTAAAATAAAAGCAATAAAATATAAACAGGGATTTGTTCCTTGGAAATTTCTGTTAAAATTAGTTTAAAAGAACGAATTATAATTCCCTTCTCTTGCATCCTTTTCTCAAAAAATCTTAGAGATGATGCGAAACTGATAAAAATTCCTTTCATTCCTTTTCAGTTTTTTCTAATTGTATTTTCATTTCCTATCATCTGTTCACGCACATTAAACTCTTAATAAATCTTTTCCATTGCACTATATCATTTCAAGAATGGAAGCAAAAACTGAAGCCAACGGAAGATTTAAAAAGAAATTCTTGATATATAATTTTCAAATGGAGCCACTAAAGCACTATATCATACGCATCATTTTCTTACATAAAAAAAGCGAATGAAAAATATTAAAAGGCGACATCAAGATAAAATACCTCTGCAGGGAAGTGTAAGATGAAGATTAAAAAAATCTGTCCAGCAAAATTACGTCTAGAAAGACTTAATGGCCATGCCGTCGAACTTGCTTGCCGCTATGAAAATAAAATTTAAAAAAAAGTTTATTAGCCTGAAAAAAACATGAAAAATGTTCTTACAGGTTTGTTTGCTGCTCTAATATTCCTTTTTTTTCAAAGTGGTATTTAACTTTTACAGGCCTTTTGCAGGATATGTATACGCAAAATTTTTTGTATTTACCCCCCCCCCCCAAACCCTGAAGAAATTAAAAAATGAAAGGCATTTGTTACTTTGTTGTAACTGAAAAAAATTATTATGTCTCAAGAAATTCAAATGTCTACCGAAAATATACTTTTGTAGCAAACGCGAGTTGGAGGTGGGGGGGGGGGGAGTTGCTTTTATGCGGCATTCTGGCATTCTTAAAGAGCGGGATTTTCCTTTTTGAGAGGAACGACATGGCGGCGGTAACAGGCGATACGATAGATGTAAAATTTTGATTTATTTTCAGATTTTATGTAGATTTATGTAGTTGTCGAAAATATTCGACTTTTAGCGTAATGATTTATTCGTTAATAAAATAATTTTAATCAAGAAAGAGGATTCACCTTTTTTGAATATTAATTCAGTTTATACCGAAGACAATATTTGTTGTAGCTGAGTTGGATGTACCAGCTTTTCCCGAGATTACAAAAAATGTTTCGTGTTGTATCCTGTGGCGCTCAATGTAAAGATATTTAGCTAGATTTTAACATTCAATTAAATGGGGACACATTAGAGAAATCAATAAGAACGATTATATTATATTATAAAACGAGTGATATGAATAAAGTTGTTGAGTGAAAAATATATTATTACAAATAATAATAACATACTGTACTAGAAATATTAGATTTTTTTTTAATGAAAAAAAAGAACATTTTACAGAGCAAAGAATAATGCGAAATATTTTTTTCTGGTATAAAGCTGTTTTCCATTATTTAAATTAATTTTTATATTTTTATTTATTCAAAGCATGAATAAAATGATAGAAAATGCTTAATACTTTTCTCACTGACGTTGTTTAATTAAAAACATTTTTATTTAAATGTTTCTATCACATTTATCAATCCTGTTCAAAATGAAACTTAAGAACCGTTACATTAAAATATCTAGCCATTTGCGTAAAATTAGGTTTTGAAATATATATATATATATATATATATATATATATTCTTTTAAGTAGCTTACTTTACGAAAATTGTCAAAACATTTTCTGAATGTAACTGAAAGGCTTGAAAGTTATAAAAATGGTGATATGTATGTATGTATATTAGGGTAAATCAAAATTTTTTTATAAATTTCAAAACTTTCGATTGCGGAAAAGATGTTATGTGATATACAGATGAAGGGTAAAATAAAACTTAAAAAACTTTTTTATCCTAAGTGTTGTCCCAAGGGGAATAAAGTTTAAATATTTGAGTTTTTTTCCATCGTAAACAGTCAAAGTAATTTTTGTTAAAGAAAAAAAATGGATATTTTAGTATTTTTTACAATTTATTGCGATGAGAGGACACTTACTAAATAGTTAAAAGAAAAAAACATTAGGCACATTTAAGATGGTTTTTAGCATTAATTTAAAAAAAAGCTATTGTTGAAATTACAATGCACGATAAAGTGGAAGACGGGTAAAGCTTGGATCGGACTGATTCGAAGGTGAGAGAAGAAAGAATTGATGTCATAAAATGTTGCAATGTACACTGCACTATTAACTACTGAGTACACATCTATCAATAATCATCGTTTTTAGCTATTTATATTGTAGAAAAATAATTTTACTTTGAGTCAAAATTTATCAAACCAAAATTGTTTTTAAAGTTTTTCGAAAATTCAACCCCATTGTGTCAATATTAAATTTATAATATTTTTTATTGTTTTTCTCCTAATCTCCATATAATAGAACATCTTTCCCGCATAGGCAGGTTCCGATTAGTAATATTTTATTTCCTCTATATAATCATGATTCACCCTAATGTATATGCATATACATATGAGATTCAACATTACATATCCTGAACAAAATAGCTGTCATGATCTTAAAATTTTAAAGCTATAACCAAACTTATTCGGGTCATTTTTGGCACTAAAAAACCCACAATTCTTATTTTAAAACTGATACACGTGATCAGAAATCGTTACGATAGCAATTTTGTTTCAGAACTAGCAAAAAGTCACCCCTGACGCACGATAAAGAACGTCTGGCACCTAAATTAACAATACTAAATCTGAGTGATCTTGTAAATCACTTAAATAACATCCAACAAGACTTTTGTGACTGAAATGAGTCATAGAATCTTCAACTTACTGTCCAAAACTCCCGGATACACGTCTTTTCTTGTTAAAGTTATGGATTTCCAAGCTTTTCGGTTGTTACAATTCAAGCATGTCCTTCACTTTCTAGAATTATGTGACCTGTTGAAGAATTTCCCTAACATTTTCTTCGAGACGACGTGTATAGGGTAAAACAAGGTAACGTGAGAGTTATTGTTTTGTTTTCTGTTAAATAATTAATTCTTATCACGCGTTTATGTATTAGAATTGAGCTGATAAATATAACGTAGAATGAAGTAAACTTTTAATGGAATTTTCTAAATGAGTCATGAGTTTAGAGAATTAGATTTAATTTTTAGACTATTAGCACTTAATATATTTTGTGTTTTAAGCCAAATAAAAAACTAATATTGAATAGGGATACAAATTAAATCAATGAAAGAAAGGTAATATTTTAAACTTTCCATCAATGAGAAAAAAAATATTAAGGATTTTTAAACGTATAAGTGTAAAACTTTTTTTATATTTAGTGTCACTTGAATTAGAATATACATGTAAAATTGTCTTAAGAATATTAATACAATAAAAAATTATATAAATGCATATCTTTTCAAAAAAATAAAAAATAATTATATACTTTCAAACTATTTTCTGTTTATGAAAAATGCTTTTATGATAATAATATTTTTTTTACATAACTAAAACCTTTCTACAGAGCCTGAAACAGGATTTTTAAAAAATTCACATCATTTTCAAGATTACTATCAATTGAAATAATAACTAACGTTATTTTTTCGCTAAAATTTTTCTACTCTGATGTATTAAATATGAATAAATCCACTTCTAAATTTTATATTTCAAAAATCCTGGTTCACATTCTCTGCACAGAAGTCTCAGCTATAAATAGACAAAATATTATTATTATATAGAAGCACTTTTTTTATAAAAGGAGAATGTTTTGGAAATAAGTCGTTCTTTCTTCATTTTTTTTTTTGTTGACAAAAATTACATTTAATAATTTTTTGATGTAATAATATTCTTAAAACCGTTTTATTTGTATATCCTAATTCAGGTGACAAACAATATAAAAAAAACTATTAATTTATTTGATTTTTCAAATCTCCATTTCAGAACATTTACAAATACCTTAAGCATAATTTATATTTGCTGCTATTCACTTAATTTAGAATATATAATTTCATAGATTAAAAATAATAAATTTATAGACTCTATTTTTTTAAAAAAATAATTAACAATTCATATTAATATTATATTTAGTAATAAGTTGAACTATACCAACATTATTGTTGGTAAATTAATTATATTCTACTTGGTGTATCCGTACAATGGTTACAAACTTTCAGGACAGATAGAGTAAATCTAGACAATAGGAAATCACACAGGAATGCACGATCAGAAACCCTTTCCTGGCGCGGTAGAGAAGACGCAAATCACAAGAAAAATAAGACACGATGTTTTCGCAGAAAACATTTTTATTATCCTTAGAACAGGAAAAAAATATATAAATGAACAGTGAAGGGACAATAGGGATGCACGTCGTCATTATGTAGGATCCGCCAGTCAATCATATGGGAAATTCCGACATAACTGGCGATAGCCCGCATACTGGTACAGGAATTGTTCTGTACCAGATGCGGTACAGTCTCCTCGTTGTTTGGTGTTCTTAATCTTCGCTCAAGTTCCTGTGTGTCCACAATGAAAGATCCACTTTCGGACAATCTCTGGTACAAGCATGCAAAGAAGGCGTGGGTGGGAGTTTGCCTACTGCGGTAGCGGTGGGCATACAACCACTGTGCGGCTCGTCCATTGCAATCAGCGGCCCCGTAAACCAGATGCATTTCAGCGAGCTCAGCGTTCGTGTCTCGTTCCATCCTACTACCACTTTGTTAGCAGGTGAAATGAAGCTTCAAAATGAGCGCGGCAGCAAAAACCGAGTGTGTGCATGCTCCATCATCTGAAGCTCCGGTTTATGTATTGCTATCTATCACATACGTCAACCAAAAAATTCCCTGCATTTTAACTGAATTAAGAATAATAAACATGTTTTCTCCCCTTATAGTTGTCATGTCTTTCTTGTGTTTTGTATTATCACTACCGTGCCAGGAAAGTATATCCGACCATGCATTCCTATGTGATTTCCGATCGTCTAGGTGTGCTCTGTCTGTCCTGAAATTATGTAACCGTTGTACAGATAAACTCTGTGTACTCATTATTGTTAGTAAATTAATTATATACTATACTCATTATTGTTAATAATATATTTAAATTATTATGTTTAGTAATAGGTTGAACTATGCTCGTTATTGTTAATAACAGAATTACGAAATTCATTTTCTAAATCATTTCTCATACTATTTAATTTTTATTACATTTACATTTTCAAGAATTCCATTTTGCTGATCGACGTCTTAAATTATACTTATATTCCAGCATAGAATGGCTAATTTTCATGATTTTTTTTTTCTTTTTGTGATTTGGTTGCTTGTAAGCAAAAAAATGTTGATAACAATACAAGATTTTTGTTGAATTTTTTAAAAAAAGGTTAGCATTTAAAAAACAAAATAATTAATTAAAAGACTACTTGAAATTACACAATACTTGCTTTCCTTATACTTACATTTAACGAGAAATTTGTAAATTAGTTTTTAATAATTTATTTTCTTTAAAAATTTAACTTTAATTTTTCTTTTTATTTTATCTATGCCAAAGTTCATTGTCTTTTTATGAGATAGTTTTTGGACATTTTAATTTCAATGTCTGATCCAACGGTGTGAAAGGACAGTAAGTCAAATTAATTGATGAACACAGAAATTGAAATAAAAAACAAGTGAAAGAGAATGTGAAAAGATTAAGTGTTGTGTTCTTTGGAAAAAAAATCTTTTTTTTTGTAAGGTCTAGGACCATCTCAAGGATTTACTATGCTCGTCACAGGATTTTTCAAATCTGACATCCTTCCGTTGTAGTAACCTGATGCTGAATTACGATTCTGTAGCTGGGGCCTTTACACAAATTAAATTCCTTCTTTCAGAGCTTAAGCTTATTAGAAACGGTTAATTATTAAATTATGTATGTCGCCATGAAGCATTCACAGCTGCTGATAAAGCACTTTCTCTTACTTTTTACTACTCACATAAACACAAAGATCTATTTTCTTACGTGTTTTCTTTTGTATTTCAAACGTTTGATAAACAAAGTTTCTATTCGTTAAAATTCCGTTAAATTAAATAAGTAAAAAAAGAAATTTTGCAGTTGTAAAAGTAAATTGAGATTTATAGTACTTAAAAAAAAACAGGGAGAATGCCGAAATCAATCTTAATATGTAATGCACAAAAATTGCGGGGAGATTTTGCAATCGGGGAGTAATGCGGGGAGATTTTTTTTCTGCAATTCCTAATTAATTACACAAATTTAGTGATAGCAGCTTATATATGTTGTATAACAGTTAAAAATTATGTGTTTCATTTTCTTATAAATATTCAATTTTACTTTTTTAAAGGATCACAGTACGAATCAATTGACAATAATCGGTCAAAAATGAAATAATTTTTTTAGCCTAAATTATTCTTTATATATTTTTCTAGAATCTCACAAAGTTCTCAGCTCTAACAAGTTAGAAAAACCCAGAATTATATAATAATTTTTATGTTTGTTTTTATTCACGTCCCATAGCTATAGTAAAATCTTTAAACTGATTAATCTCATAAAGAAAAAATCGCTAATTTTTCTTCATTTCATATGTGAAGACTTTTTTTCCCTTTTGTGCCCAAATCCTTTGATATTTTTTTAAACTGCTGCTATTAATACATATATCAAAAGAATTAGCATGCATTTTTAAATCAAAGCAATACTTATGACTTAAAAATAGTTGAATTTAGAATTTATGCATTTTTTAAGGCATTTTCAATAAGCATTCATAAAAAAAAATTATTTTTCGAATATCAATCATGTTATCCCAAAACCCAGACCATCTATTATACAAAGTTTGATGTACTTCGAAATCAAATTTCATGTGTGTTATAAGAGGAGTAACATTTTAAAATCACTTCATGGATATTTAAATTTTTCTGTAAAAAATTAAATGTGATTAGTTTTTTGTGGTATTTTGAGCACAAAAATAGCTTTACAAAATGCATACACAGGAGAAAATCAATCAATAAATAAACTTTTTCTGAAAAAAATTAAATGTGATTAGTTTTTTGTGGTATTTTGAGCACAAAGATAGCTTTACAAAATGCATATACACAAAAAAAATCAATAAATAAATACATTTTTTTTGAAAACTATTAAATTAAAGAATTTTTTATAAACCGTACCATGTCTTCTTATATATTATTTTTATAGCCTAAGAAACCTTTTTTTTTGTTTTTAATCATATTACGAATCAATTTCAAAATTAATCTAACAATTCCTTTTTACAAAAAACAAATTTGATATATTTCATTAAAATCAGTGGATCTAAATAAACATTACACCAATGTAATTTAAATGCTTTTTGTCCTTTTTATTTCAATATGTGAAGTTAGATATCTTACATTAAAGTAAAATGTATGAAACGTATGGTAGTTACACTGTTCAATTTTAGTATTTTAGGAATGTAAGAAGTACTTCGTTAAAATAAATAAAAAAAATGTAACTTTTTCACTAGATTTAAGATAAAATTATCTCTACCTTAGAAAGTTGTATGAGTAAGAAAGAAGAATGAATTTTTTCTTTTAATGCTGCCATGGAATTTTATTTTGATAGATGTACTGTTGATTTTCTCTTCAGTTAGGAACAACTTAAGCATATTAAAAGATATTCAGAACTTGTAAAAACATTAACTAAATAAGAATAAAAATATGTGAGAAGTATATAAAGAGAAAAAAAAGTGAGAATATGTCCACGTTTTTTAAAAGTTAATATTATTATTCGCTATAAATATTCATTTATTTTCATGAGAGATTATTGGCATATTAAATAATCTCGAAATCAAATGAGACTTTTAAAACTTACGATCACACATTATTTTTAAGAAAAATATTCTTTAATAATTTAAAAAACTCATATTTCATAAAAATGTACTCATTTAAAAATATTTAATGCTTTATAACAATTTAAGTGATAACTTTTTAAATATATCTGAAATGATTTAAAGTATGATCTGGTGTATGCTAGATAAAAAATTGGGTATTGAATTCGAGAGGAAAAAGGAAAGAAGTAAGAAAAAGTGAATTGTTCCTTTATTTTTCGGGATCTTTTTGCTAATTCTTTTTTAAGTTTGAGATAAAGCGTCACAATGAAATTCATTCTCTAATTAGTCAGAGTTTTATGAGAGAAAGATTTATAAGGAAATATAATTTTCCCAATGATGAATAAAACTATTTTACATTTATTACAAGGAAGATAATGCTGCTATTTTTCGATTTCAACACTTTCTTTTTTTTTTGTTCTTTTTATATTTATTTATTCCTCTAAGCATATTTTTTTGCTCAGATTTGAAATTATTGTAAAATATTTTCTCAATTTTTACTGTGATCCATATTTGAGTTTTTTACTTTAAAAACCAGTAAAGGTTTGCTCATTTTTTCTCTTTCTTCATTTTTACGTTTTCTTTCATCTTCCACATTTTTCTTTCATTAATTCACGTTTAAGTAAAGTTTTAGTTTTTATTTGTCTATTTTTAAATGATGTTCGTGTGTTTAATTATATGTAGAAATGTTGACTTCAAGAATATTGACAAATGATCTTTTGATATTAATCTCAGAATGGAGTGTTCAAGTGCTTACATAGGCAAGTGATAAGAACATTAAAAAAATCACATGCAAATGTTCTCTATGTAATTCGATGAGCGCTACTTCCTGTGATCAGATAGTTCTTAAGACTGTTAACTATTAAAGAACAATACTGTTATTTAAATCGCGAGTAGTTACACGTTCATCTGCTAAAATATATTTAACAGCAAAATATAATAAAGTTTTTAAAAAAGGGACAGCATTGCGTTCATTTTTAAATTGCTACCTATCTCAGTACAAATTCCGACAATAATTAGATGAGATTCCTTCAGATTAAAATTTGCTGAAAATATTTCATGCTACACATTGAAAATCATCTTTTAAGAACTGTAGGATTTACCTTATCTTTGTAAACATCCACGGCATAGGTAAATTTAAAAAGATGTCATGGAAACCATTTTTACAAAAATAAAATGATATCGTATAGTACGGTTTAGAACTTACTTGCTTTCCGAGTGAACTTATATTCACTTCTTCAGGATTGCCAGAAATCGTTCAATAACAAAAATAACAGATATTTAGTTCTAATATTATACTTTTCGAAATTTAATTTAAATTGCATATTAAGTAATTTAGTCTTTAAATTATATTACTGAAAATATGTTTAAAATTAGTTATAGACAGAGCGTATAAAAATTATAGATTAGATTTTTCTCTACACCTGCATATGTTTCAAGAAAAGTTAGTTCAATTACTTAGATATATTTAATTTAGTTTACACTAATGCAGTTTGAATAGTTACGATGCTAATATTTTAAAGAACAATTGAATTCATAATTTGTAGTTTATCAGGTTTGTTTTAATTAAATTTTTTAATTAAGATGTTGCTAATCAATAAGTTTAATTAAAATAAAAATATTTTAATTAGGATGTAGTAATTTTAGGTATATCTATTATATTAAATGTTTTATTTAATGACTGATTTTATAAGATACTAGCTGTTTTTTGAAGAATTTTTTTTCTGGTTGAATTTGGCTTGTATCGCAAGAAAGAGTGAATTATTTATATACTTTAGAAAAGTAATTCAAATTTAATTCGTGAAGAAAAAATTTATGAAAAAAAAAAGTGTAAATAAGAATCAAATATTAATTGAGACAATTTATTATTTTTTATTGTATGTTTATGGTTATTTTTCTTTCGATAACGAAAGTGATAATTTCCATTCAGTCAATTTTACTAAACATTTTTATAAATATCTATTTAATAATTATTTAAATAGATATCCATAACAATGAATATTTAAAATTCTTTATGCGTCGAATAAAAAATTACTTTTAATAGAAAACAATTATTTTTAACTCATCATCAAAAAGTATTAAATGTAAACGAATGTTTTACATGAGATTAAATTTTCGAAATGATAGACTAGGGATGTAAGTAATAACTCATTGATATTTGTTAGATTTTGAAAGTTTATAGAGTATAATGAAAATAATTATACCATAATTATGTACTTCTCTTTATATTAAAGTAAATTAACTTTCTTGCTCACGTTTCCTCTCTGTTAATTGAGCAAATTAAAGATTTAGTACTGCAATAAAACAATTCTTACAATAAAAATGTTTAACCGTCAGTAACTTTATCCACTTAATGCCTTTAATGCATATTAAATGCTATGCGATTAATCCATAATTACTAACGTTAATAGCATTTATTAACTCATAATATTCTAAAAATGTATATAACTATCATTAAATCGGAAAAAGCCCAATGAGAGTCATAATATTATAATGAAATATATATTCACTAAATGACAAAACAATTAAAAAGCTTAGTTCTTTTACTTTCAGGTAGATTTCGTATGTAGAGACCAAGTAAAATTCCAACTTTTATTATTTACCGGATGTAACTAAATCTTTCAGTTATACAGTTCTAATTTAGCAACTTTGTTCTAATATTTGCATAACTGAAAACTAAGAGATTCGATGAGTTCTCATTTTAATCCAGACAAAATAACTGAAATAATGTATTCTCTCGACTAGTAACATAACAATTATGAGTTGAAAAGTGAACACCCGGTGAGTGTTTAGTAGTTAAACAAGTCTGTATGTAGCCAAATAGACTTCGATTTAAATCCAGGACCGGTTGTAATCTATGAAAGCAAGGGGTAAAAAAAATAATTGACTCGAAATTTTTTGTCAAATGTTTTATGATTTCAGTTAAGCGGTTATTGCATGTAACCTTTATGAATATTCTCTATCATGTAATAAATAACTAGCAGCGAAAAGCGACTGTATAGCATATTTGTGAATATTTTAAAATACCTTTTTTTTAAATTCCCTTCTCTGTGTTTTTTTTGTTTTTTTTTTTTTTTTTTTTTTTTTTGTTTACAAATGCTAATTTGAGAATAAAGTAATTTTCGCAACAAATGGGATCATTTAACTGAAAAGAAAGGTAGCAAACTTTATATTTTAATTTCAGTCTTCAGAATTATCTAAAAAGTATTTATACAGAATAACTCTTGAGATAAATAACTTAAAATAAATTGAGCACAGTGTTTGTATAAACGTCCAGGGGCGTAACGAGAAATATTCCATGGATGAGGTTTCTACCACTTAAACTCATATCTCAAAATTAATTTCAAATTTCATAGTTTATTTTCAACGGGAAAAGAATGCTTATGTGGGATATATTTGCTTTAAATTTATTTTTATACATCAATCTTTATGGGGGAGGGTTACATACCTTTCCACTATCTTCGCTAATATATATGGAAGATTTTTCTTTTCAATACTTAATGACAAATGATAAATTATAAATTAAAATCTGAAAAATTTTATTCAAATTTAAAAAATCTGAAAAATTTAAACCTGAAAAAATTTATTCAAGCTATTTTTATATTTTTGAGCAATAAATTTCAGCTCTATTTTCTAGAAAAAGGATATAAATATATTCATAAATCAAATGTTAAGTATTCATTTTGTAATATAATGTGTGCATATGACTCATATTGTAACAAAATCAGGAATTATTTACAGTAAGGTAAACTAGAAATTAAGTATGTGCAGTGATCTACTTATGTACAATGATCTAAAATATTGATTTAACGTAAAACTGAAATTCATTAAAAAGTTATCACAATTATTAACATTTAAAATTTTTCCAAAGTATAAATTTATGTACTCTATGTACATTACTTTAAATGTTTGATGGAATAAGAAAAATACAATGTTAATCGGTCTATTTTAAACAATTGCAATTCGTATTATATATTTCTAGTTTTTGATTTGTTTTACAAAAAAAAATGTATGTTCATTTATATTAACGTGTCAAACGATTACTATTTAGCCATATTAAACATGTCCTTTTAATTTCTTGACAGAATAAGCCCAGAAAATTCAACAACTTAACACCAATGCAATGTTTATCAAAATAAACGTTTTTTTTTCAATCATTTATTCATTCGATATTAATACAATTCTTAATAGATAAGTATCTTACTAGAAATGTCATATTTTATCACTAATTGCTTTTAGGATTTGTAATTAGATTTGCAGTTACTATACAGAAATAATAAATGCTAACTGAGATGTGTGTACGATTATTTGCTTTACAATCTCTATGATTATAATTAAAATTAAAAATACTGTTATTGTTTTTAGACTGAAATCTTTTAAACAAAACATTTCTTTAGTTCCTCAAAATAAAAAGAGTGTGTGGTCAGTTGCGTCTTAAGGCATAGGCTCGGACCTAGGGTCTCAGCCACAGTGGGAGCCTAGTCTGGTTCTCGACTTGGCCTTTATAAGATCATGATTCGAATAATTTAAACGGTCAAAGGCATTTCCTGTTGTATTCTCCGAAAAACTTGGAATTTCGGACGATATGTCAATAGACTACATGAAATGACCGTCATCCCTGTACAGGTCTAGGCCTATTACCATATACCATCATTACCATTCAGTCAAAATATTGCTGTCGGTCTAGCCTGTTTGTGCGATTGTAAGTCAAGCACATTTATTTGTTTCGGGTTATTATTCGAACGAGAATTTGACAACGTATGTTATTTATTGTCTAATTTAATGGCCTTAGGTGGGGCCTATATTTGTGTAGAGACCTAGGGCATACTTTTACATAGAAACTCAGGGACTAAAGAAATCTTAAGACGTCCCTGTGTGCTGTATTTATGTTTTAATGCGAGAAAAAAGAAAATGTTAGCTGATAAGTATGAAAGAAAAAAATTTTTTTTTTAAAGACGAAATGTGTGGGTGGGGGACATTAAATGAGAAATAATATATTGGATTATTATAGTTATTTTAAAAAAAATAACCATGCAATAATGCTTTGATATCTAGTATTTTATTTTCAAAACTTTTTAAAGAAGTACTTAAAAATTTTCAATGCTTCATAGTTATTGAATTAAATTATGAAAGAATTGACAAGGTGGTACATTATTTGTCAATTTATAAAAGAAAAAAATTTCTAAAATTTGTTTGAAAAAAATGAGGACAAAATACCTGGTTTAAAGTTTTTGGAATATTTCGAATTTAAAATAGAAGATACAATTGGAATAAAGTTCATTTTTTTTATTTCCAATGACCAAGGTTAGAAAAGATCACTACACCACAAGGGGTTAGGAACAAAAACAAAAACAGACAGAACAAACAAAGTAGAAAATAAAAACGAGTCGAGAAAAGTCTATGAACCCAATAAGTCCCTAGCATGTCAATAAAGATCGCACAAAGAGTAACCCTTTTGTTCTGGGCAGTGGCAAATGTGATCAGCATCCATGTCCTCCCAAATATTACAGAGAGTGCAGAAAGGGACCTGTGCAATGTGAATTTGGTGAAGATGTTTGAGGTGTCAGTCACGTTCATTATTTATACCAAATTGGTAAATTAAGGAATTAAAAACACTTTACATGTGTAAGTGGAATTTGTAATAAATGATATTCGAACAAACATTGGAATCCTAATATCTTTTCCTGGGTTTCATTAATTGTCAGAAACTGGATTATTTATGATGTAAATTGGAAGATGATTTCTTAAAATTGATTTTGAGATAGAAACGACTAAAATGATTTATAAATTACCTGTTCTTTTTATAAATATTGTTTCTTTTTTTTACATTATTTTTTATTTTATTTTAAAAAATTCCAAATTAGTTTTCTTGGTCCATCTTTGAAATACCAATATCGCGGGCAGTTAAAAGGGGTGAGAAAGAAAATGTGAGTGATTATGAAAAAAAAAAAAAGTCGGTTAGGAAAAGTGCGCATGGAGGCACAAAAGGTTCCGACTCTTCATGCGATGTCATGATGAATAAGCATCCTAAGACGACATACGGCTAATAACGACGTCGCAGCGAGAGGGAGGGGGGCGAGACGTCTCAAGTTCTCGACCACTTGTGCAGTGAATCTGAAGAGACTCAGACTCCTGCGCCACCCATTCCACAGCGATGATAGATCCCCGACCTCAAGTGCAAGCAAAAGCCTGTTGCTGTCCTGCATTTCATCCACAAAACGTCTTCACTCGGCTCGGATTCTCTTGCTTTTTCTTTTCTTATTGAAATTTTTTTTAGATCCTCTCGACCCCCCTCCCTTTCTTCTTTTCGTATCAATAACATGTGACATAATTTCTGCTCAGTGTCTGGAGTGGTGTGAATCCTCGAGATGGAAGAGGGGAAATTTAATGGGACAGTGGGGTGCTTTTTCGGTCGGAGAGCGATTGCATCTGTTGTGGTGGTGTGGTGAAGAAATGGGTGGGATTCGTCGAATTATGACTTATATCCCTTGTCTTTTGACGTGTTCCTGAAATGAAACGACTGTGAAAACGAAAGGGAGGAATGCCGGGGACATTCTACTAAGTGGGAAGGGAGAGAAGGGTGCGAAACAACTTGTTGCGGCTTACTTTATCGCAATTCGATTGATAATTTAAAGGGAGTAGGTCAACATTAGAACGAACTAAGTCTCCATGTGGTCTTAGAAAATCAAAAAATTTCGTTTTCATTTTTGAATGAATGTTTGTAAAGTTTAGAATAATTTTCTGCAATACAAAGGATTTTATTTTTATTTATATTACGAGAAGACATTGGACACACATTGGCGCCGAGCCTCATAATTTCGAACGTGGTTAAGTGACGAGGACGATAACATGAACTGGTACCCTCTTTCCAAACTACCCCATTACGCCAAGGAGAGGGCTTTCAACTTGGACAGATTTAACGTACATCATCCCCTCTTTACAGTACGTCTTCAGTGGTGCTAGGTTTTAAACCCGTGACTGAACAACGCTGGCCTCGAAACCATGATCACATCCAATATAAAGGAACAGGGTTAGAGAATAAAATAAACTTTTTTTTCACATTGAGTCGGAACGAAATACTCAGATAAGGATCATGGTCATAAAATAACATAAAATATGATTCTTGATTTTCCTGTTTCTATCCATATAGTTGAGAATAACAATAGAATAAATGTAATGATATACGAAACATATTCGGAAATAGATTCTAAATCATTCATTTGAATAAATGCATAACTAGCACAAAATCCTTTTTTTACTACTAACATTTAAATTTTTATATTATTGTTTTTATGAAAATTTATAATATAAAAGATATTTTTGGTAGTCAATGTTTTGTTCACAAAAAAAAATTCTGGGTTACTTTCCTAATCACAGACATTTTCCCCTTGTACTGCTAAAAATTTGTGAAAATATTGGGCCAAGAAAGAACTTTAGCATAACCTTTCACGCAATGGCTAAACTGGAATTGTTACTTATTAAGAAAAATAATTTTAACTAATTTTGTTTCATTATTACTTTTGTTATGTAGAATATAACAAAAGCTATGTGTTAAATCTATTTGTTTTTAATTTTAATTTGTACAATGACTTCTAAAGTTGAATATGATTAATAACTATACAAAAAGTAAGAACCGCTAAATTAGATAAACATAACAAGAGTTTTCAACACTTTCTTTGAAAAATAATGGACAAAGCTTTCTGTTCTGCATTTCTTTTGGATTCTTTAGAAAATTAACCAACACGCGTCCAGATCTGTTTGTCAGAATGAAAGAAAGAACCTGAAAAAATATCTACCAACTAAAATCCCCTAAATTACTGCAAATAACTTTCAACAGCTCTATTTAAGTGATGTTTTTAGCCAAATAACGCTACAAAGTCTTTCTCATTATCTCCAAGGCATTTATACAAAGCGGAGACTTACGAACAGCTTAAAAGAGTGAAACCCAAAAGACAGGGGAGGGAAAAGTACTTGAAACTAGACGCAGGGCATCGTAAATTTGCCCCTGAGCGGCAAACATGCATAAATTGAAACCAGTCCGTTCAGGATCCCATAAGCAATTCGCAGACGCGAAATTAAAATAAAAACAAAAGGCAAACAAAACGAAAACACTCTCTCGGCTACTTGAAAACGAATATCTGCGTCGTTTTTTTCCTAAAGCAATTGGTGGAGATTTATTGAAACGTGCACGTCCCCTTCCCCTCTTCGCCAAAAGGTTGAAGAGTTGGAGGAGGGGTGGGTAGAGTTTTACGCCAACTTTATGCAGCCTCGAACGGAGAATTTTATTACCCAATTAGTAGGGCATAACCACGTGAACGCCGTGCCTCCAGCCAGCACAGTAATGCGTGGGGCCCGGACTGGAGAGAGCGAGAGAGAAAAAAATTGTTAGAGCACCGCACGCATACCTGTACGTCCCCGGGATGCAGTCGCTAATTATGGAGAAATGCTGCTATGACGCCGACTTGTGGGTGATGGGACTCCCAAGTCCAAGGGGACCACTGCCTCTGCTGTTTTATACACGTAACTATTCAATGAAGCGAATGCAAAGTGGTTTTTTCGACCCTACGCGGGTAAAAAAGTTACTCAAGGAGACAGCATTAAAGTAACACTGCGCTATGTGATTTCAGTAAAACAAGTTTTTAAATGCATTCGACCAAGTATATTTAGAATAGGAATTACTGCAAGGCTAGATTTTTGTTTCAAATATATATTTTGAAGATCTGTTAAAAATAATTATTAAATACGATGTATAATTTACTTTATTCTTATTAATTTAACGCTCAGTCAATCGAGATGCACTTTTTCTTTTATGTATCTCACACTATACTCGAATATAAATATTGTTACAATATTGTAATTCTATTTATATTCAAATTTATTGTTATTTATATCACAGTGAGGGAAGCAAGCGTTATTTACTTATCTGAAAATATGAAAAATAACTCCATGTTTCCAACTTTTTACTGCACAGAGTATTAAACGTCTTCCCTGTAAAAATTATTTTAAATGAATATTATTATTTTATTTATAGGTTAAATATTTTAAAGTAACGATATTTTAAAAGGGTTTTTTTTTCACTTCATAAATTTTTCATTGAAAAATTTATAACAGACATTCATACAAATTTTCACTTCTTATCGATTTGCTGATTTAATATTTCATTGAAAAATATGCATCGTGCAGTCAAAATTCCCTCATATATTTATTTTAGAATTTCTAATAGCCACAATACGAGTGGTCTTGGTCACGAACTCGTGGTCGGCTTTATTTCTACTGAACAGTTAGTTCAAGCCCAAATGCTTCTAAAGTCTCGTCGTGTAGAGGATCTGATGTATATTAAATATGTCGAATTTCATAATCCTTACATTAACAAAGAGGTAAGCATGGGGTGCCAGCTTAAGCTTGTCATTTGACCGTGGATCAAAATTGCGAGATCCGTTACCAGCAGTGGCGAACACAGGAATTTTTCAAGGGGGGGGGGGAGGTCCAGAGTCTAAAGGCCACCACTCTCGTATCACGTGCTCCAATACGCCAACCAACATATTCTTTTAATTTTGTCGATTTTAGGGAACAAAAAATAGTAAAAAATTCATTATTGAATAAAAAATTAGCATTAATTAATAAAATTAATTTTTAATAATAAATACTTCATTGAATTTTACGTCCTATATACATAGGATTATAATCCAACCGAAGTTTTTAACAGCTGAGTAAATAAACAATTAAACAAGGCTTGTATAAATTCAAATAATATTGAAGAAAAAATTTCATTCCGTTAAATATCAAATCGGTGGTCCAGAACTGAAATTTCCCTTTTTTATTTTTTTACTTTGCTTTTTCAAAATTTTGGTTGTGATTTATTAAATGTATTTTTTTTTTGAATAAATAACATATTTTTATACAAAGTGATACGTAGCAAAAGGAATGTGAAATGCTTTTAAATAAATGCGCAAAAAAATATTTAGTGCCATAATTTGTGGTCATAATTCAGTGAACCGATTTGAGAAAAATATAGACATATTTTGCCTCCTTATATTTGCCTATATATAAAATCACACTTATGCAGCCTTGTCTTAAACAGCAAGGAAAATCTTCCCCATAACCCAAAGGACGTATGTAAAAATATATCATCATTAAATTTTTTTTTTTATATTTCTTTAATAGATTAATACTTTTTAAAGTAATGCATACAGGATTTACTAATATATGCAAAGGTATCATGCATATAGCCAAAAAAACTGCGAGAGCTCAAAAAGAAAACCTATTACAACACAAGAAACGTATTCAAGTTTTTCATAGTTACACATTTAGAAATAAAAGTAAGATTTTAATTTTCCAGAAGCCAAAGGAAAACTTTGCATTTAGCAGATATCAGTAGCAAAATGTACAAAAGTTTTGAAAAATATTGTTCACCATTCGGGGGGAAAAGTTCCATGTCAATGCATATACGTTTCTTTTATGATACATATTACAAAGAGAGAGAGAGGCGAAAGTTAAAAAATAACGCTAACTTCAGAGACAATGCTTGTACTAGAATTTCTTTTGAAAAATTCATCTAAAAATAAGGTTCGAGCAGGCACTTCACAATTTTATATATATATAATCATCTTCCAGCCTTCTGTGTGTGAATAATATCCGTACCTTCTTAAATTAACTCTCAGTTAGTCGCCGACGCCTACCAGTCTTCTCATTAAGCTCCGGCCACAAATGATCGGTACAACCAATAGAATTTACGAGCGACGCTCGCCATAAAATGTCCCTTTTTCGCTCCAAGTTGCTGATCTACGTGACCGGCTTGCCAAAAGATGGCAAGTATCGTTATTTAATTAGAATAATCGCCGCCAACGATTAATAGCGCGTTTACGGTCACGAATCCGGTCGGTTGCAAACTGGGAGGGCTGGGATTGGTCACGATGATTGACGGAAAAAGTTTCCGTGTGGAAATCGCTTTTGCACAGGGACCATTCCGTCTGTTATGGGGCAACCTTTTATCCACCATATTTCACCCTTAGGAATAAGTGAAATTTCCCTCTTTTTTCCCCAACTTCCGAAGTAATTCGATATGCAATAAATAATACTCCAGTAAAGAACTTGGAAATATTTTTTTTTTATACAGAGTAATTAGCATTTTGTTAATTTTGGTTATGATTTACCCTGTGGCATGCGAACAGAGGTTCTTGACTTTTTTTCTTCTGACCTCTTCGATTCTTTGCGCATGGCTAACCATATTATTTCGAATGAAATATTAAATCATAAGAAACGAAAAAGAAAAATGAAAATTTGTTAAAGGAAGTAAAGAAACTAAAGTCTGTACTGAAAAAAAAAAACCCCATTCACGTAATTAATGGAGCAGCAATAATGTTTAGTTTTACATATAAGAAATGTAATTTCTTACATAATATTCATGTTTGATTACATTTCATAATCTCTTTTTGATAAATATAATAAATATTTATATAAATAATTCAAACTGCTTTATTAACTTCATGTGATTTTATTTTCACACGAACAATTAAATGGGGCTTATAATAAATCTTTTACATACTAAAATAAAAATTTAAAAAAAAAAACTAATTTTAAACATTCCACAAAGTGTTTCGGCGTAAAGAAAATTTGCACTGAAGAAGCCTTTTAGAAAATTTTTTTACAGTGACATGACACAGAATGCAACTTAAGTCTTCCCCTCAGCTCTCTGATTTGTGATTGACTAGAACTTTAAGGAACATTGACTTCCGCAACTTCTCTAGACGGGAAGGAATCCTTTGAAACTCGATACTGGGAAGGTGGAGTCGAGGAATCATTTAGTGACCGCCGTGTCACCACAATCAACGCGAGACGTTAAAAAGAGATATTCTTATCAGATAGCACTCCAATTTGTAGTTCACTTTCAGGGGTCGATGGGAGTTGGATCTTCATTACGTTACGATTTGGACAGATTGTGGAAACAAGTTGACATTATCTGCAGGAAAAAAAAAATTGGAAATGTCTTTCTGGGTGGGTTGGGGGAACCTTGATGATATTTCATATGTTTATTGTTTGCATTTGCTCCAGATTAATTATTAAGTACATGTATAATGTATGTGTGTGTGTGTGCATAATATATGATTTTTTTAAAAAAACATTTAATTATTAGTTTGATATTTATATTGTTGAAAGAAAAGGTTTGTATGTTTGCTCAATGTAGCACAAGAAAAGTAATAGAAAAACGCATAAAATTTCTTATTTTGTGAAACTATGGTTAATATGATGATGTGCACTTGAAAGTTATTTATTTATTGAAATTTGAAAAATTAATATTAAAGAGCAATTTTTCATAGCTCCTGCGATATGAACCCCAGTCTTTCTTTAAAAATACGACATATTATTCTTCAAATAGATTTTTTTTTGGATATTGTTACATATTTGCATTATCATTATATTTATTCATTTGGTTTTTCTTTTAGTAGTTTTACAATATATTTTTTTTCTAATTAATCATCGTATATGTAAAAAGCTCTCTCTCTTTCATTAATTAAATTGCAGTTTATAGTTCTGCTTTTACACTTCGGATGCAATTCGATCGAAACAAATCCTATTTCTTTTTTTAGTACTGAACTACATTAGTTTGAATAACCCGGTTTAGATAACTTTTAACTTCAGTAAATGTTAATATTGTAATTTCTGATTCTGTGTAAAGCTGTTTAATCTAACCTCGAGCAAAGGATGAGTTTTCTTCACTCAGTATTCCAATGCATGGTATTTCGCTGCTAATCTATAAAAATACATTTCATATTTATGTCATGCTTTTTCTGGTATAACTTTAAGTTTCAAATTTATTTATCATTTTGGAAACTGGAAATTTTGATTTTACCATTACTGTAATAACAAATCAGTAGTCAATTATTTTCCCTTCAGAAAAGCGCACAAGAATCTTAAAAGGTAAGCAAGTTCTTCAGATGTTACAAAAAATTTTTACAAAGTCATTGCAATTTTGAAATATTTTTAAGAGTTTAATACCAACGCGAACGCTAGTAAAATTAAAAAGGTATTAAGATAGCTATCTCGGCAAAAAATTTCATTCTGGAGAAAATTTATTAAGTTTAAAATCTGTGCATTTTTACGCCACTTGCAAAACATTAATTTTATGCCCTGTACAAACGATATTTTACATATTAAATTCAGAACATACAAATAAAGACACTAATGTTTCAGTTATTTATGTTCCAGTGGTTTGAGGGGAAGGCTCAAAAATAAAATAAAAATTAAGCAAGAAAAAAATAATTTTAATTCTAAATTTGATCAACATTATTTTAGAAAAGCGCTTCTTCACATTGTTTTCTGTCTTGCTTTGTTTTTATACTGAGTATTATTATTAGAAATGCTTATTTCGCGTTTCACCACGATTCTTCCTTTTCTTGTTCCTATGAGGTGCAAATAAAACGAATTTCGTATTATCAATCAAGACAAAAACACGCCATTTTTCAAACGAAGTAATCACTCTTGTTTTTTTTTTGAATGTGTGGCTAATGTACTGTAAGAGAGAGAGACTCTCCATACAATACATAATATTTTCCAAGAAAGTAATTTGTAAGAGAGTCACAGTTTATCAAAAGATGCATCCTATCCAAATGCCGACGTGCGGGTGTAAAATCGAGGGCAGGAGAGATGAGGACGCAAGGCAATGTAGATAGACAGATAGATGGTAAGGAAGATGCTTATCAGTGCTACATGATGTAAACACATCTGCTGCTGCGCTGTTTTGCTGCAGCAATTGGCAATGGAAGAGGGGGGGGGACGGTACTAGCAGCTGACGGTGTCTCGTTTCTCAGTGTCTTTGAGGAAGTGACATTTACTCGGATCTCATACGAAAGGAAGAACCCGAGAGAAGACGATCATTGCTCAACTTTCACTTCTGATTTTTTTTTTATTTATTCCTTTAGTTCCCCTTTGCTCCAGAACGGTTTTTTCCGTTGATGCAGAACGTGATTTCCGAGCCTCCCGTTTCCCGATTTGCAGCTCTGAGAGATGTCTTGGAGATACAGTCTCAGAAGGGTCTCATGCTGCGCCGGAGTTGCCAGACGTTGTGCCAATTAATTTCGACGGACCGATTCTAACTGCACAAATGAGTTTCGTTGCGCAATATGGTATACAGTTAGGACGAGAGGTCGACGAAAATTCCCCTAGCTGAGACTGATCAAAACAACTCGAATTGTAGAAGTTCACTTCGAATAACGATGTAACTCAGTGTTTCTCAAACTTTCAATATTTGCGACGCAATTTTCAATCATAATTTTCATCGCATGCAATAACAATGTATTGAATGCAATGTACTTTTGACACACACACTAAAGCTACAATATGACCTTAATTATAAACCGTACAAATTATCGAGATAAGTATTTTGTGTACAACTATGTATGCAATTTTGTGTACGTTAAGCCCATGAGAGTCAATAGTAATTATTAAACTTGTTCTTAACTTAATATTGATAAATTAATTGTCAAATACATTGAGCAGTACTGATACATTTATAAGTATACTATATCAGTGTAGATGTGTATTTTATTTATTATGTCAAAATGTATTTTGTTTTGCTACCTTCAGTAAATTAATAATATTTTTTAAATAATCTTTTATTTTCGACTTTTCGATATCTCGCCCCCCCCCCCCATGTAAGAAAAGGCCTTCCTAGGTGGCTGCGCCCTAGTTAGAGAAATTCTAATAATAATCACAATCAATAGTTTTCCTCTCTCCTCCAGCAATTGTTAAAATTAATGCTTTTTTTTTTGAAAGGCTGATAAATGTTTATATTATTTTTTAAAATTTATCAGTAATCAAAATACATTAGAAAAAACCATGATCAAATCGGTCGTTTGCATTTTTCTTATTATGGAGGATATATAATGGTAGAAGAAATGAATATTAGATACATGATCATGACAAATCATAATGATACAATACAGATCAACTACTCCCATTTTATTTCATAGCTCAGGTTCGTAACCAAATTATATTGATTCTGTTTTCTTAACTATGTCTTATTGAGATTTTTTCATGTGTAGTTTCTTGTTTAAAATGGTAAATTTTGCATGGACAGAAGTAAATAGGGGTTCGTTGGGGAAATTTTTGAATAGTTACTCTTAAATTACTCTTATTATGGGTACATAATTGAGTTTCAAAGAAAACGGAGGGTGGAAATGGAATACACATGTCGTTTTCTTAATTTATCAGAGAAAGCTGAAACAGTACAAAATAAGATACTTCTTAATGACTAGTGGGAAGAAAAGGAAAAAAAAAGAGGGAGATGGGGTTTAAGAGAAAGTAAATGAAAGAAATAAACTCATATTATCAAATAGTTTTGGTGATTATTGACCTAATTAAACTCGAATTTAGCCGATTTTCGAAGGAAAAAAATTATGCTGTGATTAATGAAATCATATTTTAATTAAATAGCTTATGTGTGTTATGTGCGCCCTGACTTTTTTGTGTAATTGCATATGTTTACTTTATAGTATTTCTTATAAACTTTGTAATTATTCAGTTTACTTTATTGCTAAAATTTCAATATATTAAGAAACACTAAATTAAATTTAATATTTTTATATCAATTAAATCAAAAAGAAAAAGGGGAATTGTTAAAATTTTGTATGTATTTTTATTTTTTGCAATGCAACTGAATAAATGTTCTGGATTTACTGTAGAATTGTATTACTGCATTGTTAAGAAGAGCTTAAAATTAGTACTTATAACGTAGTTACCTATATATGTATTTAAAATTGAATTCCATATTTTAAATGATATATTACTGTCTATTTATATCGTAAATTGTATATAATATACGTTAGTAGTACCGTACATTAAAAAAATTATCCCCGTTATATGGTAGAAAACATGTCTAACTTTTAATGAAATAGTTACATTCCAGAAGAATGGAGCAAGATTTCATTTCATTGAAGACATACCGAAATAAAGCATTTTTGTATTAAAATGAAAATCATTTTCATAACTATAAAAATCTACGATGAAACATGCAAATAAATTTGAAATTTTTTTTCTTAATAATTAATTTCTTCATACTAAACACTCCACAAAATCACTCGCACTCACTTTATAAATTTAATAAAACATATTAATTTAAAAAAATACTTTTTAAATATTTTCTGCCATTTTTATAGTGCCAGGAACTTTATTTACCTTTCGAATTCGAAATTTATCAGATTATATAACTATGGAACATTTTTAATTCTTTTACTACTTTTAATATTAAATAATTCTATATATTACTTCTAAGCTTATCTAGAGTGTTTGACCTTTTCTTTGTCATTTTTTTATGTAGAGTACTTCATTCATTCAATTATATATTAATGTTAAAAGTATTTAACTGCACTACAAATATTTACAGCACAATTGAGGGGAAAAAATTGTGATAATGAAGTAAATAGCTTTGGAAGTTACCGAAATTAGACTTATACATAGCGTTGTACCCCAAATGCGCTAAAATGAATCCCCGAATATGGAAATTTCGCAAATAGAGGAATTATTGCTCATACTTATAATGTGTTATTATAATTATATATTTGTTTTGTAAACTAATTTCAAAATAATTTTTAAAACTATACCTTCTTTTTAAGGATATAAGTTTTTAAATATAAAAATAACTTCTGAACTGAAATGCAAATAATCAAGCTACCTATCATAAATCAAATGCATTTTTCGTGCAATTTTTTCCGAGAAAAATGCTTGAAAAGAATTGAGACTTACAAAAAGAAAAGGAAAAAAAAAGGTTAGACATTAAATACAAAATCATTAGAATTACATTTATTTACAATGTATGCAGATCGCGCGTTTGCACGGGTAATTACTTTTCTTTTTTGTGTTTTAATTGATACTTTTAGAGCTGGATGTTTTCTCTTTTTCGCCCTCCCCCCTTTTTTTCTGTAAGACATCACTTCTTCCAACTAAGACACGAGACAAACTGGAGAGATCCTTATCAATCACTCTAACCGTTCACTCATCCTTCAAGAAATTGGGAGTGACTCACAAGATAAGAGTCATTCTTTAATTTTTTCCCTCTCCTTTCTTCCGAACTTATTTTTTCCGTTTCAATTCTTAGGGGGGAAAACGTATATAAGATATCATGCAAAACGTATATCATGCAAAATAGTTAAATAAAAATGCAATGATTTTTTACAACAAATCATTATATTTTATGGCAGAAATTAAAATGACGAATTTAGCATTTAGTTCTGAAAGGATTTTCACATGTTTGTTTTATACTTAACGTATTTGAAAAATTTATTTTATATACCTAAGTATTTTAAACTATTTTTTATATTCAATGAATAAAATAAATAACGAAGTATTTTATTAATAGAGAAGTATAAATAAGATGAAGACGAACAAGAATGGAAATATAATAAATAATAAAGAAGCATTTTTATACTTCGCGGATTTAAAAAAATATGGTTACTTAACTTTACTTAAAAATATTAACTGATTTGTCATCAATATTTTATCCGCAATGTTTCTTTGATCTTATTTTTTTTATCAAAACTATCTTAAATTGTTGCTTAACAATTCAACTTTGTCTTAAATATTAAGGAAAACAAAAGTACATTTAACCGATCAGAAAATGGGGTAAAAGAGAGAGAGAGAGAGTTTTGTCTTGTTTGATTTGTCGTTTCAAGAAATATTTGTTTACCTTATTAAAATTTGATATTCTTCACAAACACATTGAATATAAAATGTCGCGAAAGGTGTTGATTATTGATCAATTTAACTCATCAGATTTTAACAAAAACTTATAATTGCTAAACAATCTATTACACAAATTAATATGCAAATCTTTCCCGTAGTTTTATTTCAAGTATTACGGAGGCCATGTATGTTCTGCACGTATAAGAAAATCCTGATAGGTGGGGATGGGATACTCAGAGTAATAAATCGAGAGAGCTAACGATAATAACGTAAAGTGATGAAATAATAGATGTGATTGGGGTGGTCATTTGTCGTTCAACTGCGTGACCTTAGAACGGGACCTCCTGGGCGAGACAACAAGGGTGGGCTCATCTCTCTCGGCGGCTCGTTTATCCTCTAGTAACGATGCCTACCGCTGTAGGAATCCTCCGATTCCAGTGATACATTCGGTATTTTCAAACGTATTTAGTACCTGGAAAATATTTGAAGAAGCGTGGTCGAACGACTCACCTTGATGATTCACAAAATACATTCCTCAATGATTGAATTCACTTGCTGCATCCCCACTGATCTGAAATTTACTTCATTTTCAGTGCTGCCATTATTTAAGCAAATGGTATCTCATAATAAATTGCTAAATGAGCATTTTTAATCAATTTTATTATAAAATATTAATAAGTTAGTTTTGTATAATATACTTTTTTCGCAGATACGTGTTTAAATAATTTAATTAACAACACAGAGTGGAATGAAAATCTATAAAATTAAAATTAAAAAAATTAAATGTTTTTATCAAATAGTATTATTTTCTTTTTGAATGTTTTTTTCAGTGAATGTTAGCATATAACTAGGTTTTCCCCCAAAAGTGGATTTTTAACACTTACATATGTTTAATCAAACATCCAAACGTTTCAGGAGCTATCTGTAGAATTTTTTTTATAAGTATTTATTGATAATGGATTTAAATTAATATATTTTTTAAAAATCAAAGGAATTTTTCTATTATTTTATTATTAAATTAATTATTTGTTAATAAAAAGTGTATCGCCTATTATTTAGGATAAAAATACGTTCTAGAGACATTTTTAAGCTAACTAACTGTAAGTAACGATTGATCGATTAATGAAAATCTGAAAATTATTTTATTATTTTAGATTCCTAAAAACTATCTATTATAAAAAAATGATGATTTTTTTTAATCAAGCATCCGAATAGTTTTCTTTTTATTGTTTAAATTTATTATTTTTTTACTAAAGCAATATTGTTTTTCTAGTCAGTAATAGAAATTTAAAGAAAAATCTTATATCTGAGGAGAGTAAGGGGGAAAATAGTTCTACACTAAAAAAAGCCACTGTAACACCGTGCTGTAGAGAGAGAGAAAAGAAACCTGTTTAACATCAGTAAGATGTGGAAGATATTTCCAAAGGGAATTGTAATATATGACATTAATATATATAAATCACACATTTACCAGGGACTTCGATAAAGGAAGGGGAATTTCCATGGCAATATGTTATGCATTCCAATATGTTCATATAACGCCAGGTTAAATGGAAAGGAATAAAACCCGTCTCACAACGAAAAAAAGTGAACAAATTTCGAGAATGGAAAATTTAATGACATTGTTACGGAAATCACTCATATTGCATGCGTACACACACACACAGAAGTGTTGTCGTCCTGAGGGAAACAGGATATTCCGGGGGGTGATTAAGTAATTCACTCGGTAAAAACCCGTGCAACGCCGGGCTAAGCGAGGCGGGGAGGAGAGAAATAAAAAAGTCAAACTAATTTCGAAAAATAATATAGGAAGGGCTGATTTATTGAAGGGAAGGGAAAATATGTTAAACGGGAAAGCCCGAGCGATGCCGGGCCATGCACTCACATCATACGTGTACACACCCACACAGAAGTTATGGCGTCATGAGTGATTGAGTGATTTTGGGGTTTATTGGCGCAAGAGCCGATTTCGGCTATACTGCGCCAAACATTTGTTTTAATATCTGTGGTCTAGACGGGAAGAGAAAGAAAGAATGAATTGAATGACAAGAAAGAGGGTCGAAAATAGAGAAGGATCACTAGGGTACCCCGGGTTCGTGAAACCCATGTTTACCAAAGACAGTAAACCCCGTGGGAAAAGGAAAATATCACTAGGGCACCTCGGGATTGTGACACCCGTACTCACCTAAAACAGGTGAGCCCCCTGAGGGGAATGGTGTCATGAGGGAAAGAGGAACTACTCATGGGGATTAAGTTATACACTCGGTAAAAGCTCATGCAACGCCGGGCTTAGCGGAGGGGAAAAAATATAGAAGCCAAAGTAATTTCGAAAAAGAATATTGGTCATGCTGATTTTGTGAAGCGAACGGAAAATTTATCAAAGTAGAGAAAGCCCGTGCAACGCCGGGCCATGAAAGCTAGTACATACCTTAAATGCCGTATTTATTCGAATCTAAGCCGCTATCGATTCTAAGCAATGCTCCAAAGTTTCAACACGTTTTTGTGAAAAATAAAAAATAGTGAAGACTTTTATCGATATACATAAGAATTAAAAAATGTTTAAAATGTGAACTAAAAAAAAAGAATAATTATTTTTTTTTTTACCAGTATTAAAAACTTAGAAGAGTTTCTTCATTTAGAAGGGGTGGAAACTCAATGTCCCCCATCCAATGAATTTTTCCACCTTCGATTCTAAGCCGCACCCGATTTTCTGTTGCATTAACATTGGGGAGAAAGTGCGGTTTAGATTCTAACAAATACAGTAAGAGAAAAAATCTTAGCACTTTTCTTTAAATGTGTGTGAAAATATTATGGTTAGCAAATTAATTTATTATTCAAAAATGGAATCTTTAGTATAGATCATGTTTTTGTCGAGAGAGATTAACCCTATAAAATATGTATAATTTTTTGGTTACATTAAAATTCCAGAGTACAAAAAAGGTTTTTAAAATGAAATTTATCTTAAATCTTTTGCTATGAAAAATTCATAAAATGAGTAAAAAAAAAGTGAAATAAATAAAATACTATAGTATACAAATTAAATCGAAATAAACTCATAGCAAAGCTTCTCCTCTTTTTAGTCAGTTAGATGATGAATTATATGGAGATACAGTAATATTTGAATAGACCATTCAAATTGAAAAGAATATTAGAAGGGGGAAAATCAACACATGAAAATTAATAATATACTTATTGTTAAACTAATAAAAATCAAAGTTTTTTAAATTGCATTTGGGTTTTCTTATTCTTTTTTCCTTTTCAAATTTCAGCATAAATAATTCCTTTTTTTTTTGTTAAAAGTTCAATACATAAATTTTTAAAAAAATAAGTGCAATCCTGTATTGTGAGTTCTTTTTTAAGTAACACATGAAGTATATGAATTTAAATATTTGTTTCACGGGGAAAGCTGATTAGTAATCGTCACACATATTTCACAAATTTTTTTATAAGTATTTAATTTTTAGATACAGTTATTTCATAAACTATCAGTTTATATCAGTGGTACACGCACGGGGGGATGGTCCCTGGGTCTGGAACCCCTCAAAGCCCTTGATTTTTTTTCGATTGATTATAATCCTATGAAAATAGTACATAAAATTAAATGAAGTATTTGTTATTAATAATTAATTGTATTAGTTAATGCTAATTATTTATTCAATAATTATTTTTTTTAATGATTTGTTAGCGAAAATCGGCAAAATTAAAATAATATGTTGGATGGCGTATTGGAGCCTGATACGAGAATGGTGGAATTTCGACCCTGGACACCCCTTTGAAAAATTCCTGCTGGCACCACTGGTTTATATTAAGAGAAATCTCGTAATATTTTCTGAAGAGTGAAAGGAAATGGGAAGAAAAGCAGTCTTAATTATCACGTGGAAAAAAAAGATGATTATTATTTTCCCTTGCTCTTAAAATTCACAAACCTGTGATGTCAGAAATAAAGCGTGAAGAAACTATTATAAGGGTTGAGTTGGGAGCACGAAAGAGAATTAAAGTTGGCAACACGTTGGGTGCTTTAGAAATCTGCAGCACTGTTATTATTTTACTTGAAGCCATGAAAAGAAAATTAATTCAACTTCGCTTTCATTTCATATGGCAATTACCGAGAAGTGAAAATCAAAATTCAGTCGTGGCAATTTTCTATCTAGTATAATTGCGCAGTCAAATTATTTCCTAGTAGACTTTGTATCACTTTTTCGAACGTTGCCATCGTATTCAATATTTTTCTCGCAGAGGTTGTAAAAAAATTAACAACATGAATCGAGATCTAAAATTTTTTTTTCTTAATATAGTTCTTACAGAATTCATAATCATCATTATTTAATATGAAAGGTTTTTTTCCTATTAGTGCAACATTATAAGAGTTAAGGGGTAAACGTTATCGTAAAGTTTTTTGTAAATGTTGAAAGCACATACAAAACGTCCTGTATTAGATAAAATCAGAAATTTTCATTAAATTTTGTAAAAGATTAAAAATTAGATTTATTTTATTCCGCCTTTAATTTTTCTTATTGATAAAATATATTCTTTTATGCGGTTCTTCTCAGGAAGTTTCTCTGCAATATAAAAATTTAGTCCATTGATACTTATTAAAATACTAATAAATAATTAATTGTCACGGTTGCGAAATCTTATATGAAGTGAAAAAATATATACGAAATTAGATTTGTAAGTATCAAGATATAAAGAAAATTGTGATTTTAAGATTGGAGATCTGAAAATTATACACACATTTTCTACTACATTAGTATATATGTATACATATGATTAAAATTGGTTAATTTTTATTGCAGTGAATAAGAATACATAGTTGAAAATCCTTTCAACTATATTTTGAATAATACGGAAGATTTAGAAGTTTAATGGAAATAGATGTTTTTAACAAATATTAAAAATATCATTTAAAATCATGAAATTTTTATAAAATTTGTAAAATTTAATATGTTTTTATTTGTTTTCTTTATAAATTGGGGTAATCTATATTGTAAAAATTTATGAAATTTGAAAAAATGTATGTCCATTTTAGAATATTTTTGCGTAGAGATGAAGGGTTATTTTTTAGAGAGAGAGAGAGATCAAATGACATTGAAACTCTTTCAAACTACATTCTTAGAAAATTTACATTTGAGTCAAACTTTAAAATAATTTTAAATGTTTCAAAAATCGCCTAAACGAGGGTTTTCCCTAGTTTTTGCTAGGATAAAGGATAAAATAAAATAAGTTGTCGCACAAAAGCTGAGTATTAAGCAATTCACAAGAAGTTTATTACGAACTTTTCTCCTGTACACGCGTGATGAGTCCTTTAAGTTGCCACTATTTTTGAAATCGTCAGCTACACTACGGGGATTATTGAGTCTAATGTAATATAATCAGTAGGATACACAAAATTTTTTCAAGGGGTGGGGGGTCCATGGTCGAAATTTTCCCAACTCGTATCATACCTCAAGATACCACCAATTGATTCATGTGATTTTGTCGATTTTGTAAACAAAAAACAGTAAAAAATAAATTATTGAATTAATAATTAGTATTAATTAATAAAATGACTTGTTAATTACAAGTACTTAATTAGATATTACGTTATATATATATATATATATAGGATTATAATCAATCGAAAAAATCTCAAGGCCTTTGGGGTGGATGTCCGGACCCCTAAGACACCCTCCCCCCTTGTGTGTGTCACTGAATATAATCGTTGTACTGATTTTATTATAAAATCAGGCATGACTATATTATCCAAGAATTGTTGGGTTTCATTGATAGAGAGGAAATATATATATATATATTATATATAATATATTATATATTATATAATATATATATAAACTCAATACTTAAATTTTATTTTATTTTATTTTATTAATTTCACAATAAATTTCCGGGAATAAATGGTAATGGAAATGGCTTAACCATGATTGATGTATTTCCGTCTAAATGATCATCAAGATTAGAGAAGCATTATTATATTTAAAATCATAATTATGATAATCGATTTTGGATAGTTTTTGCTTTTCTAATTATAAAATTTGAATGTTTTAAATTACTTTAGAATTGCAAACCTCGTTTTCTAATTGATTAAATTGAAAAAAAAACTTATAACAATATATTTTAACCAATCCTATAATGTAGTAATTTACTTTTCATTATTAAGTTTATTTAAATCTAAAAGCTCTAAATCCTTTTTAAAATATTTGTTATTTTCCTACATACATATTATCTCTGTAATTTCGTCAGTGTAAACTATTTAAAAAAATAAGATAAAATAATTCTTAATTAGGTTTGGTACATATTTCATTTAAGTTTTTTTTAAAATCTGAACTTCTATGTTGTGCAATTAAAATTTAATAAAAGAAGTTAATATATATTATTTAAAATTATCTTCGATTTAATTATATTAATTAATATATTATTATTAAAAATCCCTGCCATATATATATATATATATATATATATATATGTATTACTATGCATTCTTCTAGAATAACATAAAGCCTTAGACATTTTTCATTATTCGCCAGCTGTCCTATATCATTCATCTCTTTTTTGCCCCGTTACTTTTTGTTTTCATTAGACTTTTTCGGTTTCTCGGGACCTTTTGTGGGAGAAAGGGTTGGACCAGGCGGGGCCTGGCCTAAGTATCGCCGGCTCCCGCTGGATGACCTCCGTGTCTTGACCCCCGACCTACCGTCGATAAACACTGGCGAAAACCGCGGCGTTTTGACGTCACATTCGAGCCCACACAGAGTGAAGTTGGCGGATTTTTTTCATCGCCAATATTCCATAATCCCTCCACTTTTTTTTTATTTTTATGGATGACTTATTTTGTGTTTCTTCCGCTGCCGTCATTCACGAGGCATAAATACAGGCTTAAGTTATTTAATGTGAATTATCCCAAGCGAGCGAAGAGTCGCTTCATTTTAAAAGGAATTATAATTTTATATTAATCTTTTTTACAGAAATTCAAAAGCATCTGAAATGTTTAATCAATATTTTTTGAAATTTGTTAGAAAAGAACTTCGAAAATCAAAAAATTATTAAATAATTCATCCAATTTATAATAAGCATAAACATTAATTTAAAAGCTACGCCCAACTGATTTTTAAGGTAATAATACATATTTTACATTAGTTTACTCGTAATCAAAAGGAAAGTAAATTTTTGGAACACATATATTAATACGTATACAGTATTCTGTCTCTAAAATTCCCATTTGCTTAAAAGAAAATAGATAGAATATTATGAAATAAAATTAATACAAAATTGCCTATTTTATATAATTTTTAAATATGTGTGTTAAACACTTACTTTGTTTTCTTTGAAGTAAACAGAACAAAATATAATAAAATTTATAATTTTAAAATCCTTAGAACTACTTTAAAAATTAATATTCATATCCGCTAAAAATAGGAGAAAATATTTAATAGTCTGTTGACTTTTAGGACAGATTTAAATAATTTTCTGCTATCTATACTAAAAAAAAAAAAAGAATTTGTGTATGTGTGCGTGACGTAACCCGAAAGTGGAAAAACCCATACTCGCGAAATTTGAAAGGTTCGTTGGAACTATTGGTAACAACGATGTGCATTTAAAAAAAATTCTTTTCGGAATAAAATTTTAAAGCGATTTTTTGATAATTCTGGCGGTATGACGTTAGGACTATCTTTGAGAGAATGCGACAAATTATTCTTCAAGTAGGTTTTTGGGGATAATTGTGCTAGTTTATCCATGAAGCGCTTGAGGCACCCAGGGGAAGTCCCCTTCCCAGAGAAGCCCAGATAATCTGGACTTAACCAGATTTTCTGGTAATAAATTTCGATCCTCCAGGATTAAGGGGAGCTGTAGAGCTTCTGCGCACAGGGGCCGAAATGAACTTAAATCGGCGCTGAGAGATAAGTATTTTCATCATCATTATATTTGTGCATATCGTTATATGTATTCATTTATTTATTATTAGTGGCAGAATTACAATTCTTTTTTGAATGAATTATCGTAAAAACATTATTCTTTCAACAGTTATATATTTCTATTGGTTCAGTTGGTTTATATATTTCTATTTTTTTATTGTTTATGTAGTTCAATCAAAACTAAGCCTCCTTTTTTAGTAAACCTAAAACTAAATTGGTTTTGCTTACTTATTTTAGATATTTTTAACATAAGTTGTTATTTATAAGTTGTAATACCTTTTCAGTTTTCAGCTCTTGAGGGGTGTTTGATCAATCTTATTAGCTTATTTTATCTAACTAAGCCTATTTTATCTGTTTTATATAGTTTTTTTTTTTGACTTCGTAAATTATTTTTTTTTTATTTACATCTTAGTTAAATTCATTTAAGTAATCTGTTTTAGATAATTTTTAATTTTGTTGATGTTAATTTCGAATTTTTTTTTAGTTCATGAAGCTTTCTGATATATATTATTTTTTTGCGCGTTTTAGAGCTATTAAAGGTGGAGTTTCATTGCTCTATCAGCTAAATTCATTTTATCTTTCTCAGTAATCTTGAATAAGTTTGATAAATTTGATGACTGTTTTTGATAAATTGTTTTGCTTTTTGATCAAAGTTAAGCTTATTTATCTGTTTTAAATAGTTTATTTTTGTTTTTGCTTAGTTTAATTTTAATTTTGTCATTTCTTTATTAGTTTCAAATTTTCTCATACATATTGTGTGTGCTCAGAATTGTGTATGGTAATCAAAAGAGATGATCATGTTTTATTTGTTTTAGATAGTTTTTAGATTAAAGTTAGTGCTGTGTAATTTCTTTTCCAGTTTTAGACTGTTTCATATTTATTGATTAATAATCATGGTGATGATTATTTTAGCAACTGTACTGTTTTTACATTTTATTGTGGTTTGCAGCAGTGTATGTTGATTTCTTATAGATGTTAATGTGATTTTCTCAGTTTATGATAAATATTGACAGAAGTTCTTGTGTAAGTTCTTTAAATAAGGGAATCCTATATTCTTTTGTTGAGCAGTCTCAGTCGAGGATGATGGCTTCTGACTTTTAATTTCAATTTCTTATTTGATCCATAGCAATATGTAACCCCGTTGAGTATTTGGCAGATTATCGCAAAATACATTATCATTGATTAGGAACAGATTTTAGGGATTTACTCGCTAAGACGAATAAAGCAACTACCTATATCGCGAAATCTGCTATACGTAACTCCAAAAACGTTAATTATCCAACTGAGTTCTTAACTGACTGTCTAGTAAGGTTTCCCTCTTTAAAACTGTCCTTTGACAAGTTTAATCACCACCATCTTACGAAGCACACGTGATATATTAACAAGAGTGACTATATAAAGTGAAATGAAGCACAGCGCTAGAATAATAGAATACAATAGTATATCGCTGCTATGTAAAGAGTATTACAGAGTCTATTCCCATTGATTCCAGTTTTTCCTTTAAAAGAGAAACATTCTAGATTTATTCATTCGAAATGCATCTGATGATTATTTCAAGGGTCTGATGGGCCAAAGGCCTACTCCGGCTAGTTATATGTACATGACGTCATCTGAAGAAAAATCGCTTCGACAATGATTTTCGATTTTGAGAAAATTTCTTTGAAACTTACACTATTATTCACAGTTTCTGCAAAAAAAAATATATAATAATAATAATAATTAGGGTCAAAGATGTACAAAATTTCTGCACATGTGATATTTGAAAAAAAAAAAAGAATTTAATGTTTTTTGTGGAAGATACTAGAATTTGTTAGATCTTGTACAACAGTTTAAAGAAACTGTCGAACTTTGTTGATGCTCATAGCTAAGCTGATTTTTAGCAGGTTGAGAAAATGATGAAACTGTACTATAAACAAATCTACAACGCGCAAAATATTATGTATCAAAAAAAGTCTTAAATTGAAAAATAAATAAAATTAAAATTAACACCAACGTTAAGAGCTATTTAAAACAGGTAACTTAAACCAATCTAGCTTCAGGGACATCTTAAGGCATGGGCCAACTGGGTCCAGGCCCAGGGCCTCAGCCTCAATGGGAGTTTCGTTTTGTTCTCAACACAATCTTAATGAGATCATGATTCGAATAATTTTAAAGGTCAAATGTTATTTCCGGTTGTATTCTCCGAAAAACTGGGAATTTTGGACTATATGTCAACTGGCAACTGTGGCAAGACTGCATTATTATGTGATGACTGTCTTCCATGTATAGTCATAGGCCTACCACCGCACACCTTCATCACTCATTCAGTCAAAAGCCGGCAGCCGGTCGAGCTGGTTTGTGCAATATTAAGTCATGCACATTTACTTCTTTCAGGTTACTGTTTGTATGAGTGTTTAACAGAGCGTATGTTATGTACTGTCTACTTTTAAGGGTCATAGGCGAGGCCTACATTTGTGTAGGGAGCCAAGGGCCTATTTTTAAGTAGGGGTCCAGGCCCTATAGAAGTATTAAGACGTCCCTGCGTAGCTTAGGTATAAATTGGAAAAGATAAATCAGAATTAGTTTCGATCAAACTGAATCAAACACACACACAAGAAAGAAAATATAAACACAAGCTGTGTCACTAAAACTAGGATTTAATTGTTGAAAGGAATGCTTTTTATGATGATTTACTCGAAAAAAGATTGTAATTCTGCCACGAATAACAAATTAATCAATAGGTATAACGATGAAGAAAATATTCAGTGACTTAGTAAAAAATACACGAAAAATAATTCTTCGAACTCAAAGATAGTTGTGATGTCATATTGCAAGAGTATGAAAAATCACTATCAAATTTGAATTTAAAAAAATATTTTCGGAAGTGAATTACGAAAAAATCTCCTCGAACTGCACACCATTATTTACCATATTTTATATTTATCGAAATTCGCACGACTGAGTCTTTCCCTTTTTGTATTTCATTGCACAAGCACACAAACTTCTTTCTTCAAAGTATAGATTTATACCTGCAGCAAAATGAAAGAAATAATTAATGGTCTACAGGCCTATTAGAATTAATTTTTAAGAATTCATAGGAATTATTTGTAGGGCAGTGGTCCCCAATCCCTGGGCCCTGGACCGGTTCGTAGAACAAATGGTACCGTGCCACCTAAAGAAAATTAAATTATTTCTATTTTATTTACTGTGGTGTATTTCTCTTGGGTTCGTACGACTTTCCATGGAAAATCACTTTATATTCATTTTTTGGTGTAACTGTATTTTATTCTGAAGGCACATTTATATAAATACAATTAAATTACTATGATTCAATCAAAGCAATCTAAAATATGAACAATCAATTATCTAACGTTAAATTAAAATTATCTAACGTTAACTGGTCCGAGGCGATAAAAAAGCTCAGAGCATTTTGAAAATTCCAAATTAATATATCTTCAATGTCTTTTAATGAGTTAAAAGGGTTTTAAATTATTAAAAAAAAGATATATTAGATTCACACGCATTACTCACAGAAGTTTTGTTACAATATCATTTTTTAAAATTTCATTATTTGACGTAAAATAAAAAAAAAGGATGAATTTAAAAGTAGTAAATTTTTAATGCACAATTTACTTATAAATACAGCTTCCTAATTAGTTATTTTGCTAATCCAACGAGCTCTCTGGAGAATTTACTGTATTAAAAATATCGTTCGATAAGAATTCATAAAGAGTATTTTAAAATGATTTATTGACAATTTAGGATTTGCGCAAACTTTAAAACTTTGCTACGAATATTTGTAGTGAAAATTTGCATCTTGAGTAAGAAATGATTTTTAAAGACAATTGAATAATGAGCTAAAGATTCTGAAATTTTCTGTTAATTTCAGTTATTTTTTTTAAGGCTTATAACTTTAATTCCGATTTTTTTTGCTCGATAGCTGCTTAGTCCAAAACTATGATTTAAATACAATTTTGAATTATGATTGTTCGGTCCGAAACTTTAATATAAACAAATTCACTATAATCCTTATTATTTTATGAATATGCTAAAGTATGATTTCAAAATACATATATATTCTCTTCCGTGTGTGTATCCTGAAATATTTGTGAAGCATTACAGATCTCGGTTGCCTGTTCTTGGCTAAGAGAATTATTTTTATAGTAAACCATTTTATAATTTTGCTAATCTTCCATTTTATTCCAAATATTATATGTTTGGAACATCTTATACTTGAAAAAAGGGAATTCTTATCCACCTAAAACATATTTATAAATCCATAAAACCGTTTCATAAAACCGTTTTTCATTCACGGTTTTTAACAGGTAAATCACGATTATTACAACTTTTTATATTAAAAATTGCTCTTATTAACCTTTATTTTTATTAAAACATTCAATATTACCGTGCAATCTTAGGTAATTTTCATTAACATTAACATTTTCGCATATTTTTTCATTTCACAGTTTGATCAAATTAAAAAATTTTTGAAGAATAAGCCTTAGAAATACATCGAAGTATATTAACCGATTTCCTTTAACCATGATTTGTAATTATAAAAGGTTCAAGTTCAAGGACAGGAAATCTTGTTTACACTCTTTTGAAGGGGTGGGGAAGAGAAAACTGATCACTCTTAAAAGAAATAAGCAGATCATCTCAAAATTTAACACGCCATTTCCTTTTTACCATGTGTTCAAATAAAGAAATTTCCAAATTCAAAGAAAATCAATTTCAATCTCACAGCACGTTTTTACTGCACAATTAGCATTACATAAACCAGGAAACAATTGTAAACTTATTGCTACTTTGCTTTCCTCCTCGTCAGCTGTTCAGTCCCTGAAGACAACTAATACATCCATTACGACGCAGTTGAAGGTTTTATAACCAAATGGACACCTCAAATGCGGTTGTACAGCCGAAATACGTGAATATGGCTGGTTATATCAAGCAATAGGCCATCCCTACGTAAATAGGCTGGTTATATCAAGCCGTCCCCTGGACTGTAAGAACACGATTATACAAAGACAGAAACGGTTACTGCAAGGATCTTGTTGTCGGTATGAAGGCTTTGATGCACCAAAGAGCCCGATTGTGAGACAAAATCAGAAGACTGGGTGATAAACCCGAAAATGTCACAACAGCATTATTGTATCATTATCCAACGTGTTACAAATGTTTCCATACCACCTATGGAACGTTTCACCATTTCAAGGCGCTTGCCCGTGTCGAAATTACGTTCACAGAGGCCTTTAAGACATCTGCTTTTATCCCCACAACATCGGTAGAGTCGTTATAAGTATTGACGTAGCCATCATATCTTTCATCAGACTGGCATTGCATAGTGACCAGTAATAAATTCTGTTTCAATCTCGAAAAAGCAAGAAAACCATTACCCATTGTGCGATGGAAGGCTGTCTATAATAACTTTGTGTACAAATTTACAAGCTCTATGATACGTTGATGACATCCAGCAACCAGTTGCTTTACTCTTCGTGCACCTAAACCTAGGGCTGTTTTTAAAGAAGACAATGTCATACGGCTCACATATCTCTGGACCGACGTTAGTGCTGTTGATAATCTTCCTTGACCAGTAAAACCATAAAACTCCTTTGGAATGTGGTAGTAACATGTATGAGATGTGGTAGGCCACCAGATCATGCACCTCAAAATGTCGCAGTTCCTGAACAGCTGATGAATACCTTGCAGAATGCATCTCAATATAAAACTAAGAATTTTCGTCGTTTCTTATAAATATGCATCGTTGCCAAGAAATGACTTTGAGATGCAAATGCAGTTATTAATCATTAAAATGGGTTTTGCGTTTTTAATAATTTCATTAACTGTGTGTAAAATTTACCCCAATGCTATTTCATTCATTTATTTATTTAAAAGAGAGTGTGTGAATTTGTTATGCCTGGTGATTTGTTTATTTATAAACTTAATTTTTGTACCCTAAAATAAAATACTGCACATACTTCACATTTCTGCTACATATATAATTGTAGGAATTTATTTACATAATGTCCCCCCCCCCGTCGTTTCATATTTTAAAATTGTCAAATAAATTTACAGTTAAAATAAAAGTTAAGACTTAAAACAGAAATAACTCTTAACGCTTATACCACTAATTGGTACTTTGCATTTTACTTCATTTTTTTCAGAGGATTTATTTTTAGTCGTTGAAAAAGAAATCAAGCTTTATATTAACACTGCTTTGGTTTAAATTGTATACAAATAAAATTAGTGAAAGAAGCTCAAAAGCATTTTAGCAAAATATAATACAATCATAAGTTTAATACAAGGTTGAAGTTCAACAATTAGTCACTTCATCACAAATAAAAATTAAAAAATCTTCAAAAGTCATTTTTTCTTTGTAAATTACAGATCTAGTGAGTGGAATGTATCTATTAAAATGTATCTAAACTAAAATTACTTGTTCGAAATTCAAATTTATTTCATTAACTTGGGATCATTGCTTTAAATCAAAGATTTACTATGTTATTTAAATAAGTATTTGTTACTAAAAAAGAATTTATTTTAGTAATTAATGTGCTAATTATGAATTCAATAATTTATTTTTTTACTTGTTTTTTGTTCCCAAAATCGACAAAATCAAAAGAATATGTTTGGAGGGGCGTATTGAGGTATGATACGAGAATGCTAGAATTTTGACCCTGAACCCCCTCCCTCCTGAAAATTTTTTGTGTCGTATATAAGTTATTGTTGTATATATATATATATATATATATAACTATAACTTAACTCAATGTCTCAACAGCACATGAGGGCCAAGGCCTACTGTGTCCATATCTGTTTTCATGACATTGGGCCCTGAGGTGCATGAGCAGAAGTTCCTGTCAGGTGGTCAGTCTGACGCGAAACCACCAGTATTAAGTTACCACACAAGCTTGGTACTCGTTTATTAACCCACTGAAGGGATGAAAGTCTGAATCAACCTTGCCTATAGCCCAGGGTTTGAACCTCGAACCTGTGGAGTGGAAGTACGATGCACTAACCACTCAGCCACTGGGCTTCATATACATTCAATATTTTTGAGAAATTAAATTGTTTCTTGGCAATACAAAAAGTCGGAGAAAAACTCTTAGAGAAGTTTATGGTCAGTAAAAGAAGAATCATTGATTTAGAACAACTATCGGCAGAACAATAATACTTGTTTATATGTGCAATGATTTGAAAAGCATAAACTTTCCTAATAAATAATTCTCTGGACCAAAAACAGTAAGTAGGGAAAGAAAAAAGAGATAATATGAATTATATAATTAGGGAAGCACATTATGAAAAAAAATTTGGGGATCTTTCCACCCATAATTTTATTGCACTATTAGCTATATAAAATTGTCCTCAATTTTATTTATATTTATCAATTTTCATAAGGGCTGGCCTTCATTTATCAATTATGGTACATTCAAATTGTATCAATGTTCTGCTTACATTAATCCTTATTCAATATTTAAAAATGAATTATTTTCTTTTTATGATAAGGAAAATTTTTAAGGCATTGCAAGTGTAATGCTTGTAAAATAATTACGAGCGTATTTAATTAAATAACTTTGAAAATAAAATAGATATATAAGTAAGTATTGTACTTTATTATATTTAATTTTTATATTAAAATTTAAAGAGGAATTTTTAGTATGAGGATTTTGTTTATTAATATTGGATAAAATCAATAATGAAATGTATGATTTCATGGAATTTATATACACACTCTTTGATTAAGAATTCAAGTAATTTAAAACTACAAAAGACTAATACCCTTTTTTGCAATGCAATAGCAGCAGAAATGTTGTTTAAAATTTGCCTGAAATTTATCAAAAAATAAATAAATAAATAAATTAGAAGAAAATTTTCCTTTAAACCTTAATGGAAACCTCCTGTGTTGTTTCACTTGAGGAACACATACTTTAAAAAAACTTTTTAGGTGACGATCATAAATATTAACACAGAACATTACAAACACACACACACACTATGCACAATCTGTCTGACATTATTATTCTCAAAATTCTTCGCCTTTTCAGCTCCCAATTATATCATTCTACTCTACACCTTTTCCTTCAGTCGTACCTCAATAAAATTCCATAAAAGTTGAATTCCTCTTAAAATTTAGAAATTAAAAAACTATTGAATTATAAATGATGCATATATTATATTTTTTTCCCAAATAACATAGCTTCTTTATTAACAGAAGCTATTGATGATAATAAATCTCTGGATGGAATTTTAAAGAAGAATTCAAAAGTTTCATTTAAATAGTCATTAATTTTCTTTAATAATAATTTCTCTTCAGTTCTTATCTTTAATTCTTCATATTTCATATGACATAAAAATTTACACTTATATAGAAAGATTATTGTTGTTCTGTTATTGCTTTCGATAAGAGATATCAGAGACACACTCATAATAAACTCAATATTTAAATGCCGTATATTCAAAAGATTGCAATTAAAATCTCAGACACACATTTGTAGGCTTAAAATGAAATACAACGTAAATTGAAAAATGGAATTAATCAAATTATCAAGAATTTTAAAATAGATATTTATTGCGAGTTTACGCGAAAAAAAATAAGCATAGCATGAGCATTTTAACCTATTTTCATGAATTCGAGGAAAAGCTTTTATTATATATGTATTATTAAGTTTTCATTATTCATTATGTATTATTCATTCCTCTTCTCTCTTTTTGCTTCATTATAACAGCAATCATTTTTTAAACAATAACATCCCTTAAATATTTAGTTTGTTTTCGAAGTTAAACATCTAAATTTGTATGTTTTATCTGATAAAGAATGCAAAGAAATAAATTCTCTCTCTATCTTTCAAGAAAAGTTTCAGATTTCTTTGCAAAATAACTGTTTTTAAGAAACTGTTTTAGTTATTTGTATGTAGTTTATTAAACTAATAAGAGCCTAACAGAAAATAAAAACCAAAATTTTTTACTTATAATATTGAAATAGCAACTAAGCTGAAAAAAAATTAATCTTATGAAGCTATCATTTACAAGTATTAAATATTGTATTAAAAAAGAAATAACAAATTTTAGACACATTTGATTTAAGTTTTGTTCTTATAATAAAAAATTTCCAAATTAAAACTTTAGAAATATGCTAAATTTGACAGTTAAATGCACAGTGATGTACACAGTGGAGGGGGGGGGGGAGTTATACATTCTAAAAAACACGCAGACGAAAGTGTCGAGTCGACACTGTCGAGGGGTAACCTCTATGGTAAAAATTAAAAGTCTTTTGGGCTACGGGAAGGGAGGGGGATGAAACCCACTGGCATTTACAAGGGGGAGTTTTAGAGCTCAACCCCCCCCCCCCATAAACCGACAAATTTTTATCATAGAGAATCCCACATCCCTTTGGCCTTTTGCGTCAACGTATTTTTTTAGGATGTAACTTCCCTATCAGACTGTTTACACTACTGTTTGAACCTCGCCCTCCCCCCCCCCTTTGTGTGCCATAGAAAATGCACAGTAATAACAAGAGATATAACTTATACATTGTAACATATTTATATTTTACATAAAAAAAATTTATGATTTGAAAAATGCAAGATTCATGGTAAAGGGGGAAAACTAAATGATATTCAAATATAATGAGCTTCAAAATAAAAAAATTAATCTACTTGCGATAGAATTAGGTAAAAAATAAGTCATTGAAAAACATGAAAATATTAGCAGTAGTATCCAATAAATATGATTCCTCAGACACGTTAAACTTTATTTTTAAAGAGGATGAGGAGAAAAGTTGAAAAATTTCTTTTAAATTATGAAGATTGTTCTTGAAACACATAGTCAGATTTTTCACATAAAGTATTCCACTCTGGAGTCTTCCTTATTCTTTCACTTCAACCAGTGATAAAATGTGATTCCAAGAGTGTTACTTGTGAGACAGTCCGACACATCCAATGGGACACATGTCAGGAGAACTGAAATGTAGCTTTAAGTCTCCGTTCCGCAACAAGTAATTCTTTCCCGAGTTTCACAAGCGGCAGCGATAAAACGCCAAAACAATTTCCCACGATATATTTTAGTTTAAAGCCCGTTTCACAATCAACATTACCGGATAGTTTATGTGCCCGTCTCAGGGGGTCCGTTTTCAGAAGCACAGCGAGGGCTCACCGTAAATGATTAAGCATAAGAAATGGTTGCTCATAACTTCTATGTTCCTGTTTGGCCCCTACTTCATCCCCTCCTTACTACTCATTTGAATGGACGGATATGAGTGGTAGAAATTCATTGTAGAAAGTAGACATATGTACACACGTATGTAAGCAGTAAATTTAATTCGGTGAAACATATCCGCAAAAAGTGTGCCTACGTTTTCCTCATTGGTCGGATAGTCTTAGTTTTTCTAAAATTTTTTTATTTAATGCTTAGAATTTATGTTGAGCAGCTTTGTCAAACTTCTGAAGAAATAAAGTGAATTAAATTGATTTCTGATATCGCCCAACTTAGAATTTGTGTAAGATTTAAATGTTGTAGTTGATGATTTATAATGAGATAAAAGAATGCATGTTCAGATTTTAAAACATAAAATTCATGCTAAGATGTTTACTAATTGCTGCTTTAGGAAAATTCGAAATATTTAAAGAAATATTTTCAAAAATAAACAATGTCTTGTAAACCGTGGGTAGTAAGAGATTAACAAAAATAGAATATGATTTTGTTTTGTTTTGTTACACTACGTGTATTTATAGTCAAATAGCTCCATACGAGCAAACCTTACAGCAGGTATGTTTAAATAGAATACAGCTATCCTTCTGCTTCATCTCCCCTCCCCCTTTTTACAATTATTGATTAAACTGTAAGTCCAGATCACAATATGGTATGAGAACATTATTTTTTTATCCTCATTTGGAGAATCACATTATTGACCTGATCAACAATGAAAAGTCCATTACAAACAGAACTCGTTCAAAAATGCACCGCGTCATATTCAGCCTTAAAAACATTCGATATTAAGCAGTAACAAGGCGTTCAGAAAACTGTAGTAAGACATCTGTACTGGTATTTTGCATGGATTGTAAGACATCAGATACTGATTAATGAAAGACGACTTGTTGGAACGTTGACAGTTGTCACATAAGTGTTTCAAGGCTGTCTTTCGTGGGGGGGGGGAGAAATATTTGCGCCAGATATTCAGCATTTTGTTTTTCTTTTAACTTTTCTTACAATATTACAACCAAGTCAGGAATTGACAAGGAATTCAATCAAAAGTTTTTGAGCACCTCGTAAAAACACATGAGGTATTATTTTCACAAATTAGCTTCCGATTTATATACTGTTCGGAATGTTGGAACAGTCAGTGATACAAACTAACAGACACGTTCAAAGCAGCTGCTTTTCACAAATATATCATTATAGCCTCGAAGAGAGGAGAAATGAAGTTTAATACTACAGTAATATTTGTAAAAATATATTATTATTATTAGAAGTTTTTTCTTTTAAAAAAAAGTTATTTTTAAATATTAAATGGGCTGTGGGATAAATTTTATACACATATCTCATTTCAATTTTCTCTCATATATTTTTTTAATAAAATTCTATGGTAATAAGGGGGAAAAGGAATAGGCATTTTAATAAAGTTGTTTCTAATGCAAAATAACACATAAACTGAATTTTAATAATAATATTAAGCAATTCCTTGATTTGGATCAATACTTTTTATAAGTTTTATCACTGAATCATTTCAAAAATCAACACATATATAATCTGGAAATCATAAGCTAAAGATATAAATTTATGTATGTTCTGTTTTATTTGCATTGTTAGTCTATATTCATAACCCTGAAAAATTATTACTCATTTTTATGCGATTTTATTCTGTAATATTGATTTCATTTCTTACAGCGAGAGCAGGTTCATTTTGCTATATATATAATTTTTTTGCAAAAGCTTATGAACTCCTACTTTCTAAATTTCCTTTATAATTTTTTCCCCGGAAATGTGGGAATCTCAAATTAGACCACAAGAAGGATTAACTGAGCTCAGATTGTAAAATGGAAATATTGTGATTCTGATTTTTGGAAATTGACATTAATAACGTGCTTTATATTAAGATTTAATAACAAATAAAATTTGAATCTTATATCTTTTTTCGTAATTAATATAGATTCTGCTTAACTCAAGTAGAGATTTATTTTTATTATTAGTCTCGAGGTGAAAGCTATAAATAAGTTTGTTGAATAAAAGAACAATTAAACCTTTAATATGAATTCTTGAGTCTAACTAGGGACACTTTTTTAAAAAGAAAATTGTTGAATATAGAATCAGAGAGGATTTTACAATTTTGACCTATTAGCATAAAGGTATGCCAGTTATTTATATTTCTGAAGGTAAAATTTAGCATACAAAACTATTGAAAACTATTCATCATTCCTTAATTTTCTTAAATCAATAATGTAAAAATTGTTAGAAATTACAAATGAACTCTGCTTTACTTATTTGTGTTTCTTCTTAGAAATAAATTTTATTTGATCTTAAGATTTATAGCTACATGGTGGTGAGTTTAAAAGTTTGTATTTTTTTTAAATTGTAACTGGTTCATATTATAGACAATTTTAAGAAAGATTCTTACTGTAATATTAGTTTGATTTCAGTATTGTATACCTTTGCATAACATAAATAACGGAATACCTTTACCGTTTTACATACAGAAATAATAAATTTCTTAAACGGAACACTCAGTAATTAATTCTCTGTGACTTTAGTAAAGTTAAATATATGACTCGCTAATAGTTTTATTCCAAGCGTAGAAAAAAGAATGTTTTATTAAGCGGAACCTAACGGCTGTCTATTTGTTTCTTGCTCTTCTCCTCTCCAAACAGTGCTACACAAAAATCGTAAACAAAGGACTTTGAGAGTAGAAGTTTGATTTACGTGGTCCTATTGACAGACATGTGGAGAGTTCCGTTTTATTCTTTTGCCGGCTTTTCTTATTTTTTCATCACTTGCTTCTGTGGCTGATGTTGATGTTGATGGAGAAGAGCGTTCTTTGTAACTGGCGCCAAGTTAACGATATTTCCCGATCGCCAACTTTCTTTCTCAGACAACCAGAGGAATTTCAATGCCAGGTGATAAGATATTTGGGAGCATCGCCAAAAACCAAGTAGTTCACGCTTTTTATGATTTTTTTGTTTTCTCTTTTCTTTTTTTGACATTTTCAGTTCATCTCTCGGTGATGTGTCTTCGCCGTGATTCTGGGTTCATTTATGTAATCTTTTCCTATGTATCACCTGTGCTTCAGCTTTTTTTCTTCTTTTCTTTTTTTAAAATAAGATGTTGATGAAGCGAAATTAGTTTTCGTCTTTTACTAACTTTTAAAAAAAATTATATTGAATTTTCCCCCCTGTTTCCATAACACAAGTTCTATAAAAAGATCCTAAAATATTAATCCTTAGATATCTTTATCCAAGAACTTTTTTATGCACATGTTAAATACATTACTTTCCAACTAAATATTTGCATCTTAGAGGAAGTGACAGCTTTTCGTTCGATCATTTCGTTAGGAATGTGATATTGAATAACTCTCTCACATTCAGGCTCAATCTTGCAATTCAGGTATTTAGGGCTATCCAAGTCTAGAGAGAATAGTATTGTTTTTTGATAACAAGGATGTGTTTAGCAAGTTGAGAAAATAAATGCCTTTTCCCAGGTACACATTTTTTTTTTTTCATTTTAGCTAACATTATAAAGCACTTGTCAGCACATCAATTACGTGGGCAAAAGAAAACTATTTATAGTTCAGTCCCATTAGAACAAGTATGAAGTTAAATAATTCATTTTTTGATGAGAAATTATTCGGGAATGTGAGAGACAGCCTCAAGCCTTAAATGGAGGAGGAGGAGGATATATATATACTTTGTGCATTACAAAGCGATAATAATGCAATAAATGATACCTACATTTTTTTGAAAAGTTAAATTCAATATAATTTGGGATGCTTTCAAAATATTATATTCGCCAGATATTTTCTACAAACTAAAAAAAATTTGTAAATTATTATTCTGTTTGAGTTACGATTTTTTCCATGTGTTATTACGAGGATCAGTCAGAAAATAAGTTTCCCCTGTCGACTGTGGTCAGAGTTTTGTATGAAAGTCAAAACATAGAGTGAAATTTTAAAGATAAGAACATAACTTTATTTTTCCATTTAAATACCAAGTGTATTGATACATTTGTCATATCGCTTGATAAGCTTCAAAAAGCCCTCCAGGCATTTGGAAGAAGTGTTTAACCGCTATGGCTGAACGACAAAGCAGCAGGAAAAAAGGCGCAAGACACCGATACACCATTGGGTAGAGGTCTACCGCGATCAGGCCTATGGATTCGGAAAAAGTGGCATGGGCTTAACAGATCTAGCGTTCTGTTGTCGGATGACAATGCGAGGCCACACTCGACGATGGTAATGCAAAACCATATTGCAACTCTTGGTTGGGAGCGCCTTCATCATCCACCAAACAGTCCTGATCTCGCACCAAATGACTTTCATCTGTTTCCGGCTTTGAAGAAGAATCTCACCGGAAGGCGCTTTGGAAGCAACGCTGAAGTCAAATAAGCCGTTAAACGCTTCTTCCGTATGCAAAAGCCCTGAATTTTTCCTGGAGGGCTTTTGAAGCTTATCAAGTGATATGACAAATGGCTCAATGTACTGAGTACTTATGGGGGGAAATAAAGTTATATCTTATCTTTAATGCTTCCTTCTACGTTTTGACTTTCATACACAACTCCAACCGCAGTCGTCCGGGGAAACTTATTCTCACCCTCGTGTTCTTACAAGGAAGATTAGAAGAATAAAGAAACTTATGGAGTCATTTTCTTGGAATTCCCATTATTTTTCTTAAATTATCAAAGTTTCCATTAAATACAAAACTTTTCTTTAACGCGTGTAATTTTTCTCCGAATATTTATTGATACCTTCTGTTAAAAAAAATGAAACATCAGAGTTTAGTGTGTTATCCAATCTTATAGCCGGTGAAAAATATTCCACATTCTATAAAAAAGCTGACATATATTTTTTATTTAATATCTAATAGGGTACTAATTGTTATATTGATCTGGTTTTTTTCCCAATTCGCTCAGAAGTGTATAAAATTTCCTTTTAGTTTTCGACGCAACAGTAAAATGGAACTTTTCTCTCGTAAATCAAATTTTGTTTTGGTGCCACCCAGGCTGCCCGCAATTAAGTTGCTACTCCAGTCGTATTTCTCTGCCCTCTGTACTAATTAACGTCCTTAGCAACTCATCATAATTTCGAGACTCGAAGCCTTCCAATTAAAGGAGAAGCCCTATGCGAAAATAATGAAAATAAATGAATTAAAAAAAGATCACCTTTTCCCCTAGCACTTCTTTTTAAGTCTCGTGGCCTGAAACTTAAGACTTTGGTTTTTTCTCAGCAGTAAATCTGTCTCGGGGTGTGGTGTGGAGATAAAGTTCATTGTCGCCCACTGACCTTAGTACGAGATAGCGTCCCGTCATCACCTTCTCTCTTCTAATGGGCCATCGCTGTGTCAACGGACCAAACTTTGGCTGACGAGGTTGCGCGGCTGATGAGCAACGGTAGCGTGCTTGGGATGTCAGCAACATGGTGAACAGGGCGTGGGAGGCTGGACGATTTGAACTTGAGCGTATATTTTCCTGTTGGGCAATATTGAATCGTTTCCCATCATTTTGTTGTTATCATCACGTTGAGATGTTTATGACAACGGTCTTGGAATACTTACTCGAGAGATAGAGTAGGTAATATTGCTGAGATTTTTTTTGCTACTTTTTTTTATCTCTCCTTTGCGGTATTGAAAGACGATGCTTTATTATAAATTTAGCTATTTTGATATGCCTTTATCAACATAGTGCATAGCTAACATTTTTATCGGATTTTCAATCAAAAATATACATAGATAACGAGAATCAAAAAATATATATTCATAGAAACATTTTCTACTTTATAAATTAACGCCTTTTTTAAGCTAAAAAAATGGTATAAATATATATATATATAATATATTAATGCTAAGCAGAGTTTTTTCTAATATTATGCACATTCATTTTTTGATGAAATTAAATACTTCACTCGTTTTGTAAACTCTTTAATTTAATCAATAAAAATAAATATCATAATCCTTTAAAAATGATAAAATAATCAAAAATAATATCATAATTATATATGCTTTCTGAGACTAATCTTTATGTTATCTGTCAGCTTTCTATTTGGTTTGATGACAAAAGAAAAGAACAAATGTATTTACATCAAAGTTATGTTATTAAATTCTTAATATTTGATTAATTTTCTCACTAAGTTATTTCATCAAACATTTTGTCTGCTATCAGGTATTAAGTTATCAACCAAGCAAGTATTTGTTTTAAACTACATAGTATTGCAGAATAAGTGCTAAAAAATTAACAAGTCAGTTATTTCATTGGTTTTATTCAAAATATTACCAATTTACTCAGCATAGATTCTTCTTTTTTTTTTAATAACTATTTTCTCACTTAACTTTTTCGATTCTGAAGAACTTTATTAATTTTATCAAACTCTTCACAACTGTTACATTTTTTTATTACTGATTATTTACAATTACTCAAAACTTTAAAATAAAATTTTCATTTTATTTGCAATAGGAGTATATTTGATTTTAAAAGACTTATTTTTACTGAGCAAGCACTCTTTTATTGTTATAAATTGCAAGACCAGTATTAAAATTTCCAGACTTTGGTCAACAGTAACCCAAATCTTTAGTAAAAATTGTTTAGTTTTATTTTGCATTACTTATTAAGTGATTAAAAAGTCATAAGCACATTAAAAATTGGTTATAAGATTAATGATTTAAAAATTTAACTAGAAATGTAGTTTTGAAATGCCTTTTAAAAACTTAAATCACCTCTAAAGACTATTATCTTGAAGGATTTATTATATAAAAAAATTGAAGAGCCCAAACAAAGTCTTACTTCAACAATCTATGTAAAACATAGCTTCACACATCAATACCAAAATTCAATTATATTATGTAAATTACACATATAGGAAAACTTCAAATATTTTCTATTGGAAGAATAGGATATATTCCTTTGCATATAAATATACAGTTGAGCCTCCGTTTTGCGAACCTCTTTTTCCGCGAATTTTTCTATTTTACGAAATTTTCCTGGAACCAAGAACTTTCTATGATTTTCTTCGTAAAATATCCACCAAATAGTGAAGTGCATTTTCTATTTAACGAAATTTTTCTCTTGTGATTCTATTTTTTTCCCTCCCTATTTTAAAAATATTTCAGCACATTTCAAATTATTCTCACTTTTAACACATTTTATGGTAATCAATGGCCTTGAACTGGTTTTACCAGCTGGCTAACTCACCTACAGCTATAGAATTTCCTTAATTTTTCAAATAAAAAACTCAAATAAAATTAACAGATCTAAAAGTAATTAAATTTAAGGATGATGGGGTAATGTATGCTTAAAATTACTGGTTATAAAATAATGCATGTTTGAAACTACTTGTAGGCTCAAAATTAGAAAACGTGCTTAAAATTCATTAATTTTAATGGGAAATTATTTTTTTCAAACTTGAAAATACAGTATATTCCTGAACAATAGTTTTTCTTTTTTTTTCTCTTGTTTTCCTTGTAGATTTCTTTTTGATATATAGGTAAGATTTATAAAATAAATTAATACTAATTTACAAAAAAGATGTGAATTATTACTGTTTTAAAAAAATAATTTACAATGTTTTCGAATTTAAAATTTGCTTATGGGGTTTCTAAAGAAAGATTGAAAGATAAATCTCTATTTAACGAATTTTCTACATAACTTACTTTTTTGGGGGATTTAGCGATTTCGTTAAGTAGAGGCCCGACTGTATTTATTAACTTTAGACCCAACCGTTGGTATGTATCTCAGAAAAGAGGATTCATATTCCGTTTTCTTCAAAATTAAAATTCATATCCTTAAAAAAAATGAATAAAAATTCCCATCAGGATAGAGAACGGATTATTGACGCATTTCCGCATGGCTTTTTTGCCCTAATTTATCACGTCAGACCTCGAAACGTCTGTTAACGTCGAAACAGCGGCGAACAGACGACATTTGTTGCTATAAAGGTGTTTCACTTCGCAACATCGGAGAAGTCAGGTGAGTTGCTCCTGCGAAGACTCAGAGGGGAAAGAAAAAAAAGGACCAGAGTGAAAAAGAAAGAGAAAAGAAAATTTCGAAAGTAAAACACAAGTGTCGCTAGCTGCGAAAGTGCAGACTCTAATTTTAGCGCTCACCAAAACATTTTCCTCCCCTTCCTTGTCTAGAAAGTGTTTTGGTTAAAGTTAAGACGAGGGGCTATGTACAGATTGAATTTAAGTCTTGGTATGCCGAGAATGAAGTGCATTTTGGCATAGTCATTAATTTGTTACATAAAGGGGAACAGGTTACAGAAGAGGAGAAGATTTTTCGGTAAATTAAGCACGTTAAACTCTACGAAATGCATTAGTTGGCCGTATTTTTATACCAAAGGGGGTTGAACTGAAAGAATCAAATATTTAGGTAAGAGGTTTTGTTTTACAAATGAATTAAGGTGGAGTAATCTACATAAAATTTGATCTTGCCATTGTGAAACTGTTTCTGCTGTGCTTGGAAAATCATTTGATACGTATGTGTGCATATATATCTTCTATTCTAAATATATATATATATATATAGGAAATATTACTCATATATATAAATAAAAAACACTAAAAATATATAATTACTTATTTGTCTTAAAATTATTTTTATTTAGCTTCTTTTTTTAAATGCAATGTTGGTGGAATACATGTGCTTTAAGTTAAAATAAAGTACTATGAAAATATTGTCATTCATATAACATGATATTACACTTCATAATTTAAAAGGATTATTCTTTTTATTAGACTTATAATTTAATTCAAAAAATCTCTTTAAAAACGCAAAAAAAAGCAACAACGTCAGAAGAATATTTTCAAGCTATACATTTCATGTGTGTTTTTAAATTATTACAACGATAAAAAAAATTAATTAAACTTCTAAAAACATAAGATAATATTTATTCATTGTGAGTTAGTCACTGTTTTTTTTAAATTTTTTTTTTTTTTTTTTTTAAACTTTCAGAGATATTTTATACGCTGCAAAAATTCGATAATTTTTCAGATATTAAAATGGTAATATATAATAATATAAAATCATCTGTTTTAAAATTAAAAATTGTTTCATTAAAATTTATTAAAATATGTAATCACAAACACTTTCTTATATTAACAATATATAATCATTCATTTTAATAGACATTGGTTAAAAAAAACAGCATGACATTAAGTTAAAATATTCATAAATCTTTGGTTTTATTATTCAGCACACATTGAATATATATAATGGAAGAACTTTTTCCTTGTGAAACATTTTAATATTCTTTAATGTTATTTTAATCCGTTAATAAAGTTATTCCCTAAAGAAAACAAACTCATAAAAAAGTATAGACATCCTAAAATGATTTGTACTTTTTTAAAGAGCAACACATTATTCAAAATTATTAATAAAATGGTTAATCATTTCAATATTATCATATTAAATCATTATCATTACTTAAATAATTATTAAATAATTGTGATTCTATATCTTAAATGTCTTATTTTTCCCGAAACGAATTTATTAATACTAGTCAGCTTTCTACTATTAGAACAAACACAGAAGTAAATAAAAATATTTTTAATTATTTGATTATTCAGTTATTAATTTAAATCCTTATCGTGGAAGAAAAGAAATGTAATTTTATAATTAAACCAGTTAGTATAACTTCTTCCCAAATTTGTAACTATTGGTTGGATAAAATTCTTTGTAAATATAAGCTGAAATTTATACACAGAAATATGCGATTTATTTTACATAAGAACCTGATTTAAAACAAATGATTTTGTTTTTTAATACATGAAAGACGAAATAAAAATCAGAAATTACTTACTTTTTATTTTCTGGTAATAATGAGTGTCTACTTTATACTCTAAATTTAATTCTTGGAATAAAAATCCTTATTTGATAAGAAGATAAAAATATTTATTGCTCAAACATGGAATAAAAACGTTTATCGTTTGTTGCTTACAAGTTGCCAATTCGGTAAGAAAGAAAATTTATAGCAGACGATTTTATTTTGTAAGCTAAAATTAATAAAATGTATCACAGAAAATAAAAAAGTTGTTGAATGTAATAAACTTATAATTGAACTTATATCACAGTTTTAATTTCGCAATAATTAAAAAAAATTCAAAAACTTCTTTTTTTATGCTTTTTGAATATTTATATAATGCTTTATATTTTTTTTTATATATATGTATTCCAAATATTTCTCAAAATAATTCTAAAAAGTTTTTAACAGTGGTATTGTATAAATATCAAATATTAGGTTAAAGAGGAGTAATATAGTTTAAAAGACATTTTTTATCATTCTAGAGCTAATGTCTAATTATAAAGTTAAATAATGGAGATCTCATAATGAAACACCTTTTCGTTCACAATCAAATTCCTTTACTTAATATTCTTGTCTTTACTTCCTATTACCATTAAAAAAAGTTATTTCCTTAATTTTTGTCACCATGCACCATGAAATGAAAAAAAAAAGTTTATAGCCAATAAAACATTTTGCACGTGATGTTTTTTAGATTAAATTTTTCACAAGTATATATATTTTATAAAAAAAAAATAAAAAAAATTAATAACTAATTATAAATTCCAAATAATGTACTCAGTAAAAATTTATGTAGAACTGTATGGAAACAGTAGTGGGGAAATTTTTACATACACACACAACAATAATAAAGATATAAATTTTATTTATACATTCTTTTCCATACGTATTCAACATAAATGAATTCGAAATAAAGTAATTACAAGTTGCGTTTTTAATCCATATATATTTGTATGCTATAAAGCTTCTATTATTTTATTACTCAAAACTGTGAAAAGTAATAACATATTACTTAGCAAAATAGAAATTTAAAAAAAAAACTGAAAATAAAATAAATTTTTTTTTCTACTACGCTCTTCTATTAAAACAGAAGGAATAAAAAATTATTTTGTTTATTATTTATCGTACATATAAACTACTCATGTAGCATATTTCCTCTCTCAAATAATGTTTCGATTTTCTTATTTCAAGCATTTATTTTTCTTCATATTCTAGTCGAATATACGCAAACCTTATATGTATTTACATTCCGTTTGCATCTTTTTCTAATACAGTGTTTAACTGTGCAATCAATTTGGAGATATAAAATCCAAAAACAGTCTTATTTTTCGATTACGATTTTTTTAAAAACTGAACTCTCAAATTTTTCTGAACAAAAACCTGCTTACGCAATTTGGACGCAGACCCGTTTGAAATTCGTCTCGGCGCAGGTGCAAGCAAGCATCAACTCGGTTAGATTGCTCTCCGATTATAAACGTAAAATAGGAACATCTTTCCCTACGTTTTGATAGCGTCTCCTGGTCTCGTAGCTACGTCTATCTCATGTCGAGTTAGTCTGCTTGCTGACAGCCCACGGCCCCACCGAAGCCTCAAGTTTGCGCATCTTCAGGAAAGGATTAGACCATGTTTAGCGCCTGCATTGGAGAGCTGATACCTGGCAGAGAAAAGAAGAGGAAGAAAGAAAGAAAAAATGAGGGTGTGAAAAAGAATGTTAGGGGAAATATAGGGTAACGTTCTCTACCGGTGTAACTTAATGAGAGACGGGAAGTAAACGATTTCAGATAACTAAATTTAAGCCAGAGCTAGAGTAAGCAGATGTTTTGAATGACTTCGTATTGGTTTAACGCGGACATTGTTTCAGCGTTTAAGAGGACGCTTAAATGCGATCGAAAATAGAGGCAGGTTGAAAACATTCGGCAACTTGCAGCGGTATTGTTTTCAATTTAAAATGAATCATATAATTTGTGGAATTCAGAAAAGTATCAGATGGCTTATAAGTGTAAAAAATTTTGTAATGAATTGCATCACTGTAAGACATCTGGTCAGATTTTATTTTATAGCTCACACTTTTTATTTTTTGCCGACTTGGTGAATTATTATTCTAATATTGGATATAAGTTCAATACAAAAAAATAAGCTGTGGCACAATTTTTTTTTCTTTTTTGCCAAAGGTGTGGGCTCTTATAGGGTATATATATCATTATCACAAGTTTTTTTTATTTCTTACGTACATTTTATCATTGTTTTTGCATAAAAATCATCTGGAAACTGGAATAAACAATTAGTACCAGCATTGCAAAACCTATATATTTTATTTATATATATATATTGTCGAATTAATAAAATATTTTAATACTCATATATATCCTGCAACTTACTTCTGTGTTCTAACTAGAGAAAAATTATTTTGCATCAAATTATGTATATGTATACATTTTTTCAACCATTTTTTTTTCATTTGTTTAATCTCATCACTAAAAATTCTTTTTTTGTAACTCTTCGTTGTAATTCTTCCCCCCCCCCCTCATTATCACAATGCTATTCAGTGGTTTCATAATGATGAGAGTATTGAAAATCTCAAAAGAAATTTCTAAATTTATTAAATTGCAATTATACACAGATAAATCTCAGTATTCACAAATTCAGCACGAAAAACTTATTATTATTGTTTTTTTATTTTACTATTTTTCAGGAAATCATAACACTAAATTCATTTTTTAATTTCTAATGGGCTGCGGATTGGTGTTTTACCATTGCAGACCTAGTACATTCCCCGGAAGCAGGTATCGCTTTTTTAGTGCAGCACCATATAGGCGGATACCAACCACCGAAGGTAATTTTGACACCCAGTTTCCTCCCTAGAGGGAGGCACCTGAGCTCTGACGATGCGAACCTGTGCTAAGATTCAGTTTTGCCGAGAGTGCCCAAACCAAACAGACACTTTAGGGATCTTTTACATGCCGTATAATCATACGACATGGGAGTTGTCAATTTTCTGCATCATGAAAATCCACCGACTTGGGCCGGGGTCGAACCTGCAACCTTAGGTGCAGAAGGCTAGCGACAAACCAACCACGCCACCCAGCAGACAACAAAATTCTACTATCAATATTTTACATAAAAAAAGTTTTGAATATAAAAGTTCACACACACACAAATTGGAATTCTATAAAATATATCTATGTAAAATAAAACAGCAGTTTTTTTTAATCATCAATAATATAATTTCTTTAACGCATCTTCTAGAAAAATTCTTAGCCCACATTATTTTATACGTAAACTGTGTACCTCATAGGCTTAAGAATGACAACTTCAACATTGTCTTATCATTATATTTCATTGAATTAAAAATAGACAAAATCAGTTGTGCGATTGTTGAGCAGTGGACATGAAAAAGTTTATCCTTTGAAAATCATTATGTTAATGAATTCTCTCAAGCATTTGATTAGTGCTAAGTTCTTTAAAAAAAAAAAAAAGGTTCTTTGGTGTACTCTCGTCTCCATATAATTTATAATGTGGAAGCCGTAATAGTCTCGAAGACAGGAAACTATGTATTGTTATCACCTGAGGCGGTTCCATTCCAGATTCTTTGTGTGCTCCGATACATAACGCAGCAAACAGCCCGGGCGTAATTGCCTGACAGGCGGCGTGGAAGGAAAGAGAGAATTATCCTTCCCCAAAACATAAAAAGGCCCATAAGCCTTTCGATGGAGCGACGGTGGTGGATAAGTTTTTAAATGAGGCCAATTCGGGGACCGCTAAGATAACATCGCACTCTTAGATAACGAGTTCTTATGAGAGACAGGAACACGGCAAAGGGGAATAAAAAAGTCAAAACTTACTTGCAGAAGGGTTTTTGGATCTTGGGTTCCGTCTGCAGCTGAAACAACGCTAAGCGCGTCTATCAATCATTCGAAACCTCTCTTTTTTGATTCTTCGAGTCCATCCTTTCTTCCTCATCTCTCTCACTTCCTCTCCAAGTTCCTCAGCGAAGAGTTGACCTCGAAGGGAATTTAATGAGATGCTAAAAGTGACAGAGTCACACACAATGAGAACCCAGTTATTTGATCATATCTGTCTCTCTGAGCGCTTCTTGTTCCCAGATGATGCATCGGGATGTATCAGTGATCGCTCAGCAGCTAAATGTTATCATAAAAGAGCATGTTTAGTTTTCGAATGAAATAAAGAGGCGATTCTAGAGAGATTTAACTCAATTTTGTTGCTTTTCTAAACAAGACGTGATGTATGATTTGCATTTGTCATGTTGGTAGAATTCGTTCGTATCACCTTCACTACAAATTACTTAATTAATTGGTGTCACTGAGTAAATACGCTTAATTACGCGCTGTTTTGCAGAAAGGTCAAAGAGGAGAAAATTTTTACACTGAAAAAAGAATTTTAAAAAGTTTAAGTTAAAAAGAGTCACAGCAGACAGCTCTTAATGCTATATTATTACTTTTAAAGGATGCATCAAAGATATTTGGCAACTTAATTTTTTTAAAAAGAAGGCATGAAAGGAATTATTAATGCTCCAGAGATATTTTTTGTCAATCAGGAGTGTACACAAGAGATGGGGGTTCAAGCCTCCCTCCCCGTAGACCAAAAAATTTTAATTTTTACCATAGAGATTACCCCCTGTCATTTTCATTTACGTGTTTTAAAATGTAACCTCCTAAGAGTTGTCTGTGTATGCACTGGTTAATAATATTTAGTGTGGTTCCAATATTCAAAATGGTAAGAAAAAAATAGTCCTTGAAAGCGTGTTGTTGCTAATAGCAAATTTGGGGAAAATAAAGGCGAAGTGCTACATTTCCACATATATCTTACATATTATCAGCTAAATTGTTATAAACACATTAGTAAAAAAAATGTAACCTGAATTTCAAAAACTACACTGCATTAATGAATATAATCCGGCTTAAGGGAAACTATTATATTATTTAAAGGAAGATATTAAAAGAGAAGATAGCTCAAAAATTTCAGTGAAAATAAAAAGTTGTTTTAATTGCTGGAAAGGATTTCTGGGCTTAGATTAGAAAGAAAGAATTAAAACTGCAAATTTTGAAAATATTCTAAAAATGGAGCATAGAAAATCAAAACACTCCCTTTCTATCTCACTGAAAAAAAGCTTTGGTTTTGGCTTTAGATATGACTATGATGTGTTTTCCAAAAGGACTATACCTTTTTTTGTTGAAATAACTGCATTGATATTTAACCAGGGTATTTATTATATGTATATAACGAAATTATAGTATTTTCATGTAATGAACTTGTTCACCTGAGATCCTTTAAGATAAGATTTAAATCAGAGCTTAAACAATGGTTTAAGAACTTACCATTGAGAAATATAGAGAATTAGTCTTAAGGTATCCGACTACTTGCGACATCTTATTTTTAAAAAAATGGAGATATTGGGATTTTTTGTGGTTTTTAGATGTGTTTAGTACATTTTAAGAAAAATATACTAAAATTATGAAGAGAAAAAGAAATTATTATTACTAAAAAGGGAAAAAATGGGTAAAAATTTACAAAAAATATCATAAACGGGGCCCATTCTGTACCGAAAGTTTATGAAGAAATTTTCAATTTTTCGATCCTGATGTGTTGCTATGTTATTCATTTTTGAAATGACCCCTTCAGGATAAGAGATGTTTTAATTTTTACAAAAACTAGAGCACTTTATCTTAGTTATTAGATGAAATTGTTTAAAATAACAGTGATTATATTCACATAAGGGACTGTAAATTTTGTAATAAAACAGTGATTGATAAACCTGAAGATTAAAACACTTCTACTATTATGCAGAATATACCCAAAAAATTTCAGTTAATTTTTTCAAAACTTTTTTAGCAATCGCGGCGCTGTCCCCGCTTGAGCATTTAAAAAAAACCCCACATTTCGAGTAAAACGCGTTTTAAAGTATATGACAACTTACTTAAAGTAATGGCATCTACTTTTATTAAAGCACTTGTAATTTTTGTTCTAGTAAACGAAAAATAAAATACTTGGTATTTTTATAAAGCTAATAAGAAAGTCTATAAAATAAAATCATAAAAATAGTTGTCAATTTTTGGCGAAATTCACAATTTTAGGGTAGTCGGACACCTTAATAATTTTTAACTAGATAGAATTTCCAAAGTAATACATCTGCTATCTAAACTTCCGTATCTAGTGTGTGCTAAACATAGAATTTTTAAAAACATGTCGGAACTCTGTCGTTAAATCAAATATATGTATATCAATAAATAAGTCCGCATTTATCGTTTGAGTGAACTAAGGCTTTTTTAAATCCAACTTCCCTCCAAAAAAGGATTAATTACCTTAATAAAGCATGATATATGTTAAACAAACTTTTTTAAATCATCTTTATAAACTGAAGTTTGGTTTACAGTAAGAAAATTTCTTTCAAATAATTATAGTAATAATAAGAAGACAGGCAATTCTGGTGCAGTCGATAATTTTGGCATTCACCTCAAATTTTCCAAACGCAAGACACCCCTCCGATTAATTGATTCGCCTCTCTTTTCACCGCAAATCTGCCTCCATTACTCAGTAATTGAATAATTACGTTGTTTCCTGGGGACCACCAAACATCAGCTAGATCTTTTTGCAGAATCTCGGAAACGATACCTCCTGCGAGGGTAGACAAGCCCCCTGCGCACGCGCTACACGAAAAATTATAGCCCCTATAAATGACTCTTACAGTTAAACAGAACAATTGAAATCAGAAAAGATAAAAGGAAAAAGGTTGACCGACCATTTTTACTCGAGAGAGGCCGGCTCTGCGTAATCGCCAAGACGTGAGCATATCATTTGGCGAACAATTTCTTTTCCCGAAGCCAAGTTTAATTGTTTTTCGGACATCTGTTAGAGAAAAGCAGAGCAAAAAGCTTTGTATTTTATTAAAAAATGGAAGTTTATAGCTAAGGAGGATAATGGGTTTGGTGTTTGCGAGAGGAAGTATAATTTTAATGACGGCGTTTTACCCTACTCTTTGGACTTGCTAATACCATCTTTGACGCCAACTACAGCTTGTTGTAAAAGGGGAAATAGGAAACAAAGCAGAAGTTTAATGAAGTCATAATACTGATAATTATCCGAGCAAGCTTTTTAGCATTAAAAAAATATTTTATTCTTTTTCGTGCTTATTATAATGAGATCATAGAAAAGTAAATTTAGAGCAGGAAACTGAGAAATATGACTTTGTACTCTGATTTCTACGAAAGATATATTTCTAAATCTACACATTTTTCTTTATACTCATCTAAAATATTAATATATTGAGCATAACACAATAACACAATTCACATAATTAAAATTTACAACTTAGTTCACTTGAAATTGCTGGAAATCCAATAAAGAAAAAAAAAACGATGTTTGAGGATGATATAATAATTATACTATTAAAAATAAAAATTGGAATTCATATTTGATATACTAAATTCATTAATGTTGAAAAAAATGAAATAATGTTTATTAAATTTGTGTGTCAATATTTACTTTCAATAATTTGTTGTATTAGTGCGTAGCAATCATTACTGAAATACATTACAACAAAAAATAAGACCATTTTACGATGATAAATTAAATGCAACAAAAACAAGTAATATATATTTAAAAAAATTTTAGGTCAATTCCTACTTACGTCAACAAAGAGAAAAATTTTATTTTAGTTACTTTTTATCAAATAAAAATAATTCATATAATATGTATATACATATGACAAGAATCACAAGATTAAGTGGCACTTAATTTTTATTAATTATCATTAAAGTATCGTATTATCATCCAAAACAAACGTGTACATAAAATTCCAGTTCAACTTAATGCTTTAAAACTTATGGGAAAAAACCTTTTAAAGTTTTGACCCAAGTCACTAAAAATGAAGCCAACGTGATTGTATCTGTAATTATTTAAATAATTAGTTCCTGTCGATTAATTTTAATTAAACTATCGTATTGTCCCCCAAAATAATCGTTGTATAGAAAATTTCAGCTCAAATGAGCGCTTTAAAATGTGAGGGGAAAAAACCTTGTTAAGTTTTGACACAAGTTGCCAAAATAGTCGCTAAGTCGACAAAAATGATGCCAACGTGGCTGTGTCTTTAGTTCTTTGAATAATTAGTTTTAATCAATTATTTTTTTAATTATAATAAAATTACCGTATTGCCATCCAAAATAATCGTGTATACAAAATTTTAGCTCAACTGAGCGCTTTAAAATGTATTTTATTAACGATTGAAAATTTGAACAAGATATATATAGGGAGATTGTGAACTATGTATAATAAGAGGAACTGGAAAAAAAAGAACTTTGTAATCCAACTAAGCTATAATAAATTTTCATTGTATTTTTAATTTTTATTTATATAATTATTTGAATTGTTTTTACATCCTGATATTTTTTAAGTGAATTTATAATATATTTACAATATGTTATAGTTTTCCTTGGAAAGGAAATTTAGATTACTATGTGATCTACATTATTTAATAAATGTGTTTCGATCTACTCGAAAAGAAAAATTTCCACTCGAAATATTTTTTTAGGATAACTGATAAATTTTCATTGAAATTATATATATCAGTTGTTTTTATCTTTAATTTGTTATTTTTATTTATAAATGTAGCAAAATATACCGCATACTCCTTCTTGTAATTGAAAATCCTTGAGTATTTCCACTACACTTACAGTAATAGTAGTGGGCTTTGAGGGATATAGAGTAACAAAGAAAAAAAATTTACCTTGAAATGGACTAAATTTTCCCCCCTGTTTAATGCTTTAATATGTTGATTTCTTTCTATGTTTGCATTTAGCATCTAAAAATGCTAATTTTTTTACATTTTTAACAAAAAAAGCAATCTTTTGTCAATGCTTTATACTATCGTGTATTTGTGTTTTATATCATCGTTTGGTATTCTTATTTTAACCGCATGATAGCACTCCAGAGTCAAATTAAAATTGCTTAAATTCATGGTACTCCCATGATAAATGTTAATCAAATTTGATAATTTTGTAAAGATGTTGAAGTGTTAAGATTCTTCAACAAGTTTTCAAAATTTAAAAGAAATATATTCGTATATATTATGCGCGTACTTTTTTTAAAACAAAGGGCATCTTTTTAACCTATGTGCATTATTATTGTTGACAAATACGTTCTTTTTAAAAGAAAGTTTCTGCAAAAAGCAAAAGTTGGCAACAGCGAAGAGCATGAACTGATTGGCGGGAAACACGGAACTGCATTTATCGTGTAAGGATGACGTTACATGAATTTAAGAACTGATTGGCTTGATACACGTGATTGCAATTATGGCACTATGAGTCACATGAATTTAGCTTATTGATCATTATTCGCGTACTTCACGTGGTTACATCTTTATTTTTCTCGGAATAATTATTTAGCAATCCTTTATTCTTCAACATTAAGAAAAAGATTCTAGAACAGAGGTTTCCAAACATTTTTGTTTCATAGACCCCTTGCCATGTTTTTTGGTTTGTGGTAGACTCCTGCTTACCTGATATTGAATTTTTACAAATATATTAACTTAAATGTCTTTTTGACAGCTAGTATAGAGAAATTTACTTTAAAAGAATTAAATTTTCTCTGTATTGAAGTATAGTGTTCAAAAATTAAGAAGCAAGTGTTAGTTAATTAGATTAAAATTTAATTAGTACATAAAGTAACTGAACAACAAACTAATAATTTTAATGGGAAGGATGAATTTGGTGCTTCAATAATAAATTTTCAACATTTGGTATCAATCTTTTCAGGCTTAACCCTAAATCTCCTCTGTTAATAATGACCAGTCCTCCCCCCCCTCTTCCCCCCTTTTTTGTTTTGGAGACTGACAACAATGCTGTAACTCCTTACTAGGAAAAACTATTAAAAACATTCTCATGGTATTCCATAACAGGTATGTCTTTTTAATGCCAAAATTGCTTGTAACCGTTTCTAAACTTTACTTTTAAGATCTTCATTAGTGCCTATTCCGATCAGTTCCTGATGTAATATGAAAGTTTTCCTTTCAATATGACCATATGAATTGATTGTGACTATGGTAATGCAAGCCGTAGTCAAAGCAATCTCAAACCTAGTTTTAAAATCTGAATACGTCCTGACAGATTGTCTGTGACAAATCGAGAAAATTCACGACCTCCAATGTTCACGACCAGCTTTAAACTGGAAAGAAACGTTGAAATATTCCCTTTTTTAATAAAATTTATGCTATCATCTTATAACTGCAAATTAACCTCATTAAATTTAGTAATAAATCTGTTAAATAGGTAAAATCTGGTTTCCACTTGAAAAATTTTTCTTTTAAAATCGAAGTCACGATTTGGTTTAATGAGATCCACTATTATAGACCCCCATTTACACCTCATGGACCCTCAAATTATTTTTTTCACTTACGTGGACCCCTTGCAAGTCGTCATAGACCCCTGGGGGTCCATATAGACCGCTTTGGGAATCACTGTTCTATAGAAGGTAAAATTAATTTCAAGTATTTTTAATTAGGCAGACGCCATTTCTTCAGAGTACTATTTTTCGATTTACAAAAATTGAATTAGTTTTAGAACACAGAAAAATAATAAATAAAAATGATAAAAGTCTACTACTTACAAAAATGTTTACTTTTTTCGAGTATAAAAAAATGACTTGCATTTCTTTACCTTTCTCGTTAAAGTAATAATATCTTTTTTAAAATAACTTCAAAGAACTTTTGAATCATTCAACGAAAGAATAAACGGAGGAAAAGGGGAGAAAGGAATATGAATAATTTTAATTAAATAAAAAAGAGCTCTTTACACGATTGCATTATTTATAAACTAGCACTTTGCCACACGGATATCTTCAACAATAAAACCTACTAATTGAGATCTTTATGTTACAAACAGGTGTATGCATGCTCATTATAGAAGACATCTTTAACAACATCGGACAGCAAAAAGACTTAGTTTCATTCGCGGAAATCTTAAATCCTAATTGCTTTATAATGAGGATATATTTATTCAAAGCCGAGTATGAACATTTTTACTACTGCACTTTGTGTTGCTTTAATTCTTTTTCTTTAATTCTTTGTATGAATCAAAAAAGAATTTTAAAAAAAAGCCGTTGTTTCTCTTTTAAGCAGTTTATTAGTACTAAATAAGGTATCAGAAACTTATGAAATCCGATACCTTATTTTTTTAAAAAAAATCTTAACTAAAAATCTTAAACTTTTCTTCTTATTATATATGTCTGCTATTTTTAAGGTTCCTTATTTTGAAAAAGCGTATAAATGAATAGTTTTTCATTTGAGTTTTAGTGTCATTTGAATTGGAATATGAGTATAAAATTACTTTAAGAATATTATTGCTATACAAAATTATTTAAATGCCATGTTTTGGCAAAAATGAAGCGGAAAAAATGACATATTTGCAGAAACATTCTTCTTTTATGAAAAATGCTCCTATAATAATAATATTTTGTCTTTCTTTAGCTAAGACTTCTATGGCATAGTCGAGGTAATATTTTTGAAATATATAATTTAGGAGCGGATTTACTTTTATATATTTTTATGTATCAGAATAGAGAAATTTTAATAAGAAAAAAAATGGTTATTATTTCAATTGATGGTAACTCTGAAAAAATGAAGAATTTTTCAAAAATCTTATTTCAGCCTCAGTGTAGAAGTCCTAGTTATACACAGGCAAATTATTGCTCGTATTATTATACGACCATTTCTTATAAAAATTTTGAAAAAAAGTCATTTTTCTTCATTTTTTTGCCAAATATTATATTTAAATACTTTTTTTTAATTTAATAATATTCTTAATACAATTTTATATGCACATTCCAATTCAAATAACACTATCAAACAAAACAAAAAACTAGAAAAATCCAGTTTCCGAAAGCAGCCAAAATACCTTAAGTAACGAATTGCATTTATAGTTCCATTGATAGTTATTATTGCTATATCTGGGAAAATGAAAATTGTAAGCTTTGCGGTATCTCAGAATCCTCAAACGCGAAAATCTAAAAAAGTATTATTGAATTCACATCGTCTTAAGCCCATTAATATGTCGTTAAGCCAACCAACCACAAATAATCCTGTTAGATAATAGAATTTACTAAATTATTTGTGTAACTAAACCATTTCGCTGTAAATATGATGTAATTTTGTCTCTTCAGGGTACTGGGGGATGACGAAAAGAAACCTTTCATCGAGGAAGCGGAACGTTTACGATGTAAGCATAAAAAAGATTATCCCGATTACAAGTACCAACCGAGACGTCGGAAACCACCGAAGAGCTCCTCGGCCTTCATGACCCAAGATAAGCCCTCTTCCACCGACCACCTGACCGCCACCGCACCAGAGCCCTGCCAGCCTGACAGCGACTCCTCTAAGCACTATTCAGGGGCGCATTACGGAGGCAACAGGACCTCGCCGCCCACGCCACCCACGACGCCCCAACACGGCAACAGATTCTCTGCCCAACAGCAACATATGAGGGAAGATCCTCAGCAGCATATCGGGCACAGTGTCACAGAGCTTTCTAACAGAGGTGAGTAGTTCATTAAAAAAATATAAGAAACTAATTAATGGAAGAAAATCAAGAATATAGTACCTCGAACTTACGCGATAAGTGAGACCAAATGAAAACCCCGCAATTTGAATTCGAGTAAGTTGGGGTATGATTTCGCACAGTGGTGCACACAAGGGGGGGAGTCCTGGGGGTCCGGGCCCCCCCAAAGTCTTGATTTTTTTTTCGTTTGACTATAATCCTATGTATATAGTACGTAAAATTTAATCAAGTATATGTTATTAATAATTAATTTTATTAATTAATGCTAATTATTCATTCAATTAGTAATTTTTTACTGTTTTTTTGTTACCGAAAATCGATGAAATCAAAAGAATATGTTGGGCGGGTAATGGAGCATGATACTAGAATAGTGGACTTTCAACCCTGGACCCTCCCCTCCCCCTTGAAAAATTCTTGTGTGCGCTACTGATTTCGCGTATAAATACACGTGAACTATTTTTATTTCGGACCGGAGGCGAAAGGGAGTAATAATTGGGGGGGGGGGGATGTTTAATAAAATCCTAGATAGCACAAATTCAAAATTGAAAACCAAAGTTATTTTGATGTTGAAAGGTTTCATAGAATCTAACAAAGTAATCTGCTCAATAAAAGTTTTTTTTTCTCCACAAAATTTCCTCGTAGCATGCTAAAAAATTTTTTATTCCCTGTTTTGTTGAAAAATACCCTCATCACTGGAGTCTATTTTCTAAAATTTGTAACTTTTTTTCTTCAATTCAACTCAGACCTGTCAAATTCCCAACACCATCATTCGATTTTCTGATTGAATTGGGTCTAAAGACTTAAGTTGTTGTGCTGTTGTTACTCATTCCTGGTTGTCTAGCAATGCTAGACAATCCGCATGAATCCAAAAGTTTCTAAAAAGTCTAAAAACAGAATAGGGTCCTGAAAGAGACCTCGTCCTTCTTAAAATCCAAACAAACCAAGATGTGGGCAGGGGAGACCATCTCGGAATAACACCAGTCGCTTTTCGAGAGTATCTTCTGACCCTGACGAAAAGTGAGTTCTTTCATATAGCCGCTCATAAGGTGCTAGATGGCATAAGAACTCAAGTTCTTCAACGTCCTATTTTTGCTCATACATTTCTATGAGCTCATTAATTTTCAGCTCCTGATTGTGGGAATCAAGCAGTTCTTTAGCGTCAGCACTATCCTAAATTTACTATCCTCAACTTATTCAATCCCATTATCAATTTCGCAATTTTACCAATTTTCCCTCCTTCAAACAAAAGACGAATCGACGAGATTTGAAAATCGCGTATCTCCGAGTTCGTGTAAGGCGAGGTTTTGCAGTAGTTGTGGGAAAGTTTTAACCTTAATTAAATTTTAAGCGACTGTATGCATGAATTTGAGGAATTTTAGAAGAGGTGTCTTGTAAACAAACGATTTCGAATACAAATTTCAACATTTTAAAAGATTTATTTGAATATTGCATAAAGTACTACTAAGCAAACACAACACACTGAAACATGCAAATATTACAGTTGAGTCACGAAGAGAATAGCATGGAATTTAGAGAAGATATCAAGTTCTGAAAACACAAGAATTGAATTTCAACCTATCTGTCCCCATTCCGAGATTCGAATAACATATCTAACGAATAAATAGAAAAAAGCTGTTGCCAAATATTTGAATAATAGAATGTAAAGCCGATACTGACAGAAAATACTGTCGCCAGATATTTGAATGCCGCTTTATTCAAGAAAACAGATAAAATAAATACAAATAAAATAAGCTCCCAAATAAAACACATAAAAATAGAATCATGACGAAATTAAATAAATTAACACACACACATACATAAATAATAATAAAAATATTGAAACACATTGAATTAACTTCAGTTCATAATCAAGCAATTTTATCATACCTGAGGTATATGAATAAGTTTTTATACCCAAACAATTGACTAAGAATGCTTTTTTTTCCAATATTACACAAATCAAAACTGAATATGTCTTTTACTAACATATAATTCTTGAAAGACATAACATTACAATATAAATGAATAGTGCATTGCAAATTGATTTACGTGACCACGAAACTTCATCCTAAGACTGTTGAAACGCAGGCAACTATCAAGAAAGTGAAGTCTCTGATTGTAAAAGAAAACCCGCCGTCTCTAAATGATTCATTGCATCGAAACTATAGGAATGTCTTCCGGAACTGTAAAATCAGGCATTAGGATTTAAAGTTAAAACAGATGTTTAAACCCAAATTTCATCTCCTTTTTTTAAAACATACTGCTGAAAGAAAAGCAAACTGTAAAAAATACCTAGCAGCTGAAAATAGAGATTTGTGGTAATACTTGATGAGGTATAGGTATATTTAAATGATTAGTAAAAAAAGATCAGTTATTTTCTATTGCTCAACTGACAGGAATGACTGTTCAAAATGGCTTAGTCAGTGTACAGTCAAATTACCAAAGGGATTCATGATAGTATTAGAATTTTCTAACTACAGCAACTTAAAAATCCAAAAGGTCTCAAGTAAAACCAAAATTCATTCACTCTACTATCAACAGAATATTTAAGAATCAAATTTTAAGGAAGAAATTCCAACTTTATATGGAAAGGAGATTGATATAATTGGGCTTCATATGGACAAAGCCTCTAGTCACACATCTAGGTCAACTGCCGCTTATTTAGCAAAGAAAGATTCAGACAGGAATTATGTATATCCCATTTGATGAAATACCGGAAAAAAATCACCTGACGCTTCTTCAATGGACTTTTTTACTTTCGATTTATTAAAACGAGCCTTAGGAAAACGGCGTCCAAGAACACTGAACGAATTTTGGAAAGCGGTTCAAGAGGAATTGAGTAAAATTTGCATGACAGTTCTTAAGAGAAAGCTTACTTTCATGAAAAAATCGAGCTAGAACTATTTTCAAGAATCATGGCTATCAGATAGAAGCGAATTTCCACAAAAATACGGTATTTATTGATAAAAATTAACTATCAAAATCCTTTCCATAAAGTGCGAACGACCTTCTGTTACACATCGATAGCAAAGAATTAAAATATATTGGGTCATCTGAAATAGGACTCTGATATGAATAACTCACAGATTTGTATTATTCTTAAATATGCTTACTTCAACTTCATCATAAATTTACGCGCAGAAAGTTCTTAGTAATTTTGAAATTGGTGTCCTCTCAAGGAATATCGGTTCACTGTCTTGAGTTCAACCACCTATTCTACAGAGGAAGTTAGCATGCTGGAACTAAAACGCAACATATATGTTTTTAGCTTCTTGCTTTGGTTAAAATGTTCTGCTTAGCTTAACATTGTTGCAGATGTATGTTACTGTTGTGTTCTAATAACGTGTGCAATTATTTTTACTCACTTACTACAATTACATGTAGGAACTTCATATTATTTCGGTTAGCTTATCAAATACAGAATGACAGAAGATTTAACGCCGAAGTAGCCAGTTAAGTGGACATATACTTGCTGTTATTTATTATAGTTCCGGAAAAATATAGTTTAATATTTTTTATAGATAATATTCTGGAAGAATTTCATCGACATTATGAAACCATTGTCATTTTCAGTGCTATAATTCTGCTATTTAAAATATCTTTCATCTCCAGTATATGCGACACTTCAGGAATCAAGAAAAAATCTATATGTACTTTGTGCAAATTAATTAGAATTTCTTATTATTCTGGTGAATTGGATTGCATTACAATATTTCAGAGGGGAAATTTCCAACTTGCGGAAAGGAAATTCGGGCCCTCTAGTTTTAACGAGCTTTATGGAGAACAATTGGTACAATTGTCTTCATTTGCGTAGTAAAAAAAAAACCACAATGGTATTCCCACCCTTGAAAGAAACTGAGAGAAAGCCTCTTAACCTCAATTGATTCAATGTTAGTGATTAAGAAATGTAACAACAACGTAATTTATTGATGTTTCTTTCCTTTATCCCCCTTTTCTGACGAGTGAAAAAGGTTGGGATGCAACGAATTAATTTTTACTTCGTATCAATAAGTCTCATCTAAAATAAAGTGTAACGAAAATCTTACACGTTTATCCTAGCTGGAAAAAAAAGACAAAATGGCACCAGCTTTTAAATGAATACACAAACTAATATTTTCCAAATCCTCCCTTGTAATTCAATACCTTCTTTTGAACTGAGTTTATTAACGTCTTTAAATAGATCCGAAATCAGATCATTTCAAAGTGTTCCATATGCTACGTCGCCGGCCCCACCCTAGGATATAAAACCACGCCGTCGGGTCCGCCAAGCCAAATTTTGCACCCGGATCCATCAAAGAAACTTGATGCAAATATTTGATCTGTGTTTTTATTAACACCCCACTCCAACATCCTTATCCTCTCCCCCCTTGACGTCACCGCCTGTTCACGTACAATCGCAGCATTCGATCGGGTCCTGCCAACAATTAGGCTCCTGATCCCACGTCAAGTGGCACCTTCCGTGGTTCGAAAGGACATTCGACACCGCGTACTCCACCCTGCATTGGAAACAAAGGCTATTTGTGTCATGGCACTTGGTGGTTTGCTGTTATTACGTGCCTCGTCTATCGTCCACAATAGGGCTTCAATGGGGGGAGAACCGGGCTAGAGAATGACAGAATGATGGAACGTTTAGATTTTGTTGCTCCAGTTTGCAACAAACGGATGTAATACAAATAGGATGATTCTCAAGAGTTTGACTAATTATCACACGTGCTCTGTTAATTTGTTTTTCTAATCCCATAAAAATATACTTTTAAATTAAACTTATTTCATTGTTGAAAATATTACAAATATTTCTATCTATAAAATAGTCTAATTAAGCTGGTTATATTTTTTTTCTCTAAACATTTTTAAAATTTTATTCTCAGTTTTATTCTAAAGTTAAATTGTTTTTTCTTATTTAAGTTTCATTTCAAAATTATTTTTATTCTTATTTTTAATTTATCCTATTGTTCTAAAGCAAATTATTAAGTTAGGTAAAAATTTTGAAAGAAAATAGTGTTTAAATTTTGTGAGAGTGTTCAGAATCGAATAAAAATGCTTTTAATTTGAAATGATGCTTCTGTATATCATTTTTCTTTAAAAAAAACATTGTGGTCACGGAAGCCTAGTAGCCGTGGCTACGAACTAGTGGCTTGCATCACTGTCGGTTCATCCATTGGGCGCTTGGGGCGCCCGGAGGAGCCCAGAAGAGCCCTTATAAACTGGACTTAACCAGAGTTTTTGTTCATAAATTTCGATTCTCCAGTGCCAAGAGGGCCTGTAGATCTTCTGCGTCCAGGGCCCGAAATTAGCTTAAATCGGCATTGGCTGGCATTCTCGAGTCCTGTTGCCCCATGTAGAAGGGCTGAAGCACATTAAATCTATCGTAACAAAGTCTTTACATTGGCGAGATGGGAAAGCTTAGAGAGTATAGGCAATCACATGTGTTGTCCTCGTCACTTGACTGTGGCTCAGAATTATGAGGTCCGTCTCCAATAGCTTTTGCATTGCTTTAGAATGTGACATTAATAAACACTCAAAAGGAGAGACGTTTAAAGTTACGCTTTCAATATGATAGAATCATATATTTTATAAAGTCTCAAAGGCTTAATAAATGAATTAAGCGTAATCTGAAATTTCAATCTTATTCTCCTTTGTGAATCATACAAATTCAAACATTCTTTATTTGAATATAAGTTTTAGCGAAATGATATCAGAATACGCATTGATTTTTTTTCAATTTTAATTACCTTTTTACTTCTTTTGTCTCAAAAAGATTTTATGAGCTTTATTGAAAAAAATTTCAGATAAATTTTTTTACAAAAAAAAATTTTATTTAAGTTCTTTAAACCTTTTATTGGAGAACTTTTTGATTATTTACGCATAACACTTTATAATAAATTATTGGGCTACTATCCCTAATACATATCTGAAACTCTAATGTCTACATTTCTCGATATAAATCTTTAAAATCTTTTTTTATTTCTAATGGAGCTGTGGTTTGGTGTTTTACCATTTCAGACCTAGTACCAATGGCGCACACAAAGGGGGAGGGTCCTTCCCCCAAAGCCCTTGATTTTTGTTCCATTGATTATAATTCTATGTATATAGTAAGTAAAATTTAACTAAGTATTTGTTGTTAGTAATTAATTTTAATTAATGCTTATTATTCATTCAATAATTAATCTTTTACTGTTTTTGTTCCCCAAAATGATAAAATCTAAAGAATATGTTAGGCGGCATATTGGAGCATGATACGAGAATAGTGGACTTTCGACCCTATTTTATGTCCTCATGTGGTGTAGAAGTTAGGAGAGTTGAGAAATTTGGAAGTAGCTTAAGGTATCCGACCACCCTAAAACTGTGAACTTTGCCAAAAATTGACAATTTTTTTTATGATTTTATTTTATGGGCCATCTTATTAGCTTTATAAAAATACCAAATTTACCATTTTTCGTTTACTAGAACAAAAACTACAAGTGTTTTAGTAAAAGCAGATGCCATTACTTTAAGCAAGATATGTCATACTTTAAAACGTGTTTTACTCGAAATGTGATTTTTTGAAAATAATCAAACGGGGTCAGCGATTGCTAAAAAGGTTTTGAACATAATTAACTGTGTGAAATTTTTTCTGTAAGTTCTGTATAATAGTAGAATTGTTTTAAACTTCAGATTTATCAATCACTGTTTTATTACAAAATTTACTGTCCCTTATGTAAATATAATCACTGTCTTTTTAAGCATTTTCATATAGTAACCGAGATAAAGTGCTCTAGTTTTTGTAAAAAAGAAAATATCTCTTATCTGAAGTTCATTTCAAAATTGAATAATATAGCAACACATTAAATTGAAAAAATTGAAAATTTGTTCATAAACCTTTGGTGCAGAATGGGCCGCGTTTATGTTATTTTTTTGTCAATTTTTAACCTTTTTTCCCTTTAAGTAATAATAATTTTTCTTTCTCTTCTTAATTTTAGCACATTTTTCTTTAAATGCACTAAACAAATATAAAAATTTAAAAAAAAACCCATATCTCCTTTTTTAAAAAAAAAAAAAAGTTGTTGCAACCAGTCAGATACCTTAAGTGTGTTCTAATCCCTTAACCTTATTGGAGAGATAGCATAAATTTGAACTAAGGTCAAAAGTGGCTAAAAAATACGAGGTTCGTCGGTAATTGCTCTTACATTTCTTCAAAGTGCGACGTTAATGAAAAAAAAATAATAATCTTACAGCGATTTCGAAAAATTAAAAATATATCTTACATTATTACATTTTTTCGATGTTGCAAATTTATGATAAAACATTAATTCTTCCATTATCAATACTATAAAGCAGAATGAAAATTTTTAAATAAATATTTTTGGAATACGAGGGTCACTCTGAAATTTTTGAGATACTCCTAGATTTTTAAAGTTATACTTACAAAATTTTAAGAGTATTCAAAGTAGTCTCCTCCAGCATCAATGCACTTTTGTAAACGAATTTTTCACAGATTATAAATGCCTCAAACCATTCATTTCTTCGAACTGATGAAAAAATGCATTTATAGCCACATCAATCTCTTCTTCTAAATGAAAGCGACGTCCGAGTGAGTTCTTGTTTAGATTTAAAAATAACCAAAAGTCACACATAGCTAGTTCTGGAGAATAAGGTGGATGGTCTATCACTTTAATTTGTTTTTGTTTAAGAAACTCAACTGTTAATCCGTTTGTATGAGAAGATGCATTGTCATGGTGAAGCAATACTCTCCTAACATTAACTTCTTGGAAAATTTCTGGAAGACATTTAGTGGTATACCAGTTTGCTGTTACTGTCTTCTGTCCTTCCAACTTGATGGCTTTGACCAATAACGAACTTCTGAAGAAAAAGGCAAACATTACTTTTTTCATTGTTCGTTGTCTTTTCACCATTGTTGGGGTGGGATCTCATCTTCAAAGACCCACACTTTTCTTTCCTGACGTGTTGTAACGTCAAAAAATCGTATACACGCGCGATTCATCACCCGTTACAATTTTAGAAATGATGCGATGACCACCATCTTTTAGCAATTTAAGGGTTTCTTTACTGATTCTGACACGCTCCTCTTTTTGGTACTCAGTTAGATTATGGGGAACTCTAACGGCAAACTACTTTTTTATATGAAATTCTTCATGGACAATTTTGTGTATGGTTGCTGATCCAATGTTAAGTTCCTTCTGTATCATTTGGTAGGTTCAGCGATTATCACCCATTTACATTTTTCGTATGGCAGACACATTATCCGGGATTACTGCCGACCGCGGCCTTCCTGTGTGTTCTTCATCCTGAAGAGAATTGCGACCACCGCAAAATTCTTCAAACCATCTGAAAACAGTAGAACGACATGGAGATTCATCGCCAAGTGCAAATTGCAGCCGTTGAAAGCATTCCTCTTGATTTAATCCAGCTTTAAAATCACAGAAAATCATAGCACGATAATGTTCTCGCGTCAACTCCATTTTCTCTTCTAAAATTTATTCTACCCTAAACAACTTAAAGTAAGTCAGTAAAAAGTCGTCTGTTATGTTAAAATACTTTGTATTTTCAAATTAAACCGTATTTTTTTTCTGCTTTTCGTCTGCGAGTATCTTAAAAAATTCAGAGTTGCCCTCGTAATAGTTAATCTGACAACAAATTTTCAAAATTATTCTCAAGCTAAGAGAAAAAGTAAGGACCTCAAAATTCAAAATAGTTTTGAACTTTCCCTTTTAATATATATATATTTATATATATATTATATATATTTGTAAAAATATAAAATGTCAAGAGAATGTTGTGAGATTCTTTTTTGTGTATCTTAAATACTTTCAAAGCGAGCATCTAAGAAAATTTTGGAATAACTTATTTAAACAAGAAAAAAAAAATGTTTTTTTTTCTCTTTACAGAATATTTTATTCGATACTAAAATCAATATTATTAAATATTAGCAAAAAAACATTTCAGTTAAATATCTAACTGATGGTTTTGAATAATTAGTGACGATGTCACTTCAAATGAATTTTAAGTTAAAATGGATGAAAAAATCATAAGTTTAAATTGTTTTTATTTTGAGAACTTCTTTTTGTAGTAATGAATACAACTTCAAAGAAAATTTATTATTTTTCAAGAAATGAATGAATTCTGTGCCTATTAACCTTATTTGATATTTTTATTTTTTAAAAAAAATTTCCAACAATTTCAAAATTTAAGTAAATTATTGCATATATATTAAAAATTATTTTTTTTAAACTCATTCATGAGAGAAATCTTGTAGCTTACAATTATTTGTTTCAAAACAACCACATGTATTAAACAAACAGTATTCAACGATTTTTTTATATAGACAACTGTATCAAGTTAAAAATCTAAAGAAGACGTTTTATAGTATCAAATTACAAGAATAATGTATTACTATTTTATCTGCAATTATTATTATTCATTCCATCTGAAAAGTTAATGAATCAATTATTTGCGAAAATAATTTTTTTAATGTATTTATTCCCTGTTTAAATCACAAATCTACGTTACATTCAAGAGACTAAGGTATGATCAGTAAAAAATGCTTCTAATGTATCAAAAATAAGAATGATTTAAAACTGTAGCGAACTAATAGCGAAAACGTAACTATTTTGATATGTTTAACATTAGAAGGATTTATTTCAGTTTTGCAATCAATCAGTTGTCAAATATCTTTCTTTATCTCTAAGAATTTTTTTTCAATCATAATTCCGAGGGAAAACAAATTATTTTTTTTCATTTAGATAATTTCCACACATCTTTTTTCTCTAATTCAGCTGTTGCTACAATATCAAAATAGTACATGAAAAAGAAAAAATTATTGGAAAATAAATTAACATTTGCATAAAATTAAATTTTCCAAGGAATATCACTTAACCTTTTATCGTTTTTCAAACCGTCATGTTAATAAAATGTATTAAATGTAAAACAGTTGAAGTATTTTGCTAAGAAACAAGACTTCACAAATGCGCTTGCTTTGTTGAGAAATTCTTTTATATATGGAACAGGTCGTGCTGCCATCTATTGATAAAAAAGTATAATGTTTTCTCTTTCTCTAACATTTTGTTAAAAGTTAATCTTGAACAATTTTTTAAAAAATTAAGCTTTTTGATATCATGCCTAAATTATTTATGCATTTTATGAATTCAAATTTAACTTAATACTTATTTTCGAATTAAATTTTCGTAAATTTCTTAAGTAGCTGAAAAACATTGTTAAATAAATTCTCTTCATACCCATATCACCAATTTCTTAAAATTTTAAATTGAAATTGAAATAAATTGCAAAACTTAATTAGTAATTATAAAAAGTAATATTTGTGTATTTTAATTTTTTGAAATCATTTTAGGATATTTCCTCACATTTTTAGAATTAACACATTTTCTTGGATAAATTTTAATGGGCTATAATTTATTTTATTTTTTGCTTTTCTACATAATTAAAGAATAGAATTTTTCTCTTATTTATTTTTAGGCTTATTTTAAGATAATATTTTTGTGATTGCTAAAGAGAAAAAAAAAACTAGCATATTACAATTTTACACAAATAAATTTATTAAATTATTTTTCAGTTAGGAAATGCATTTCATTCGATCTCTTTATAAGTATATACTTTTATTAGATACTCTTTTTCATGCAGTACAAAAGTATTTATTTTTATAAGGAAACATAATTGAATGTAGCTCTTTATTAATTTGTTTTTTTATACTACATAAATAGGCAAATTAAATCAAACTTTAAAATTTTGTATTAATGTATTTCCATATGTGAATATCACTGTAATTTAAACATACAGTTACAATTATTATGATGATTATAAAATCTGATTCTGAAGCCCTTGGCCATGAATGATGATGACTAATAATTATTGTATTTAATCATCGTAATTGAAAATTAATCTTAGAAAACGTACAAGATAGTCTATGATTTCTGACAAATTTTAATCTAATAAGTGTAAAATGCTTACGGTATTGATTACGCTCCTAATAGTTTAACAAGTTGTTTGACAGAGGGCAGCACAAGTTATTTTTCTTATAAATGCCAGGTATAAATATTGCACATACATTTGCGTTTTCCCCCCTTTGTGTTATTTTATTCATTTTAATATTTTAAATTTTTACAGCAAGCTCTCTCTATCTTTTAACTCTCAACTCCCAAGTCGAAGATGGAGTATGAAAGCCTCTTCGGAGATCAAAGGCCCCATTGAACATTCAACCGATGTTATTTAGGCAATTAAAAGATACATAAAATGTCAAGGAAATTTTATATACTGCATTGATGAAAACACTAGTATTAACATAGCAATATCTAATGTTAGGAAATAATTAGTGAGTAAATTAAATAGATTCTATCAAGTCATTTACTATATGTATAAAAATCAGTAGATATTATAAAACAGAAAACTTGTTTTTACGTTATTAAATAAATGAAAAATTTAGATACGTACATAAACACACACATGTATACATTTATATATAATTTTCAACGCTTAATATAGTCATTGTTTTAAATACACTCGAGCCTCCATTTTACGAACCTGTATTTTGAGAACTTTTTCCTGGAACTGGTTTATAAAGTATATTGAAAGAGGAATCTTTATTTAACAAAGTTTTAATGTAATGAACTTTTCCCCTGACTTAGTGGCTTCATTAAAGCAAGGTGCGACTGTATAATAATACACTAAATATTGTATTTGTTTTTCACGAAAATTTTTTAGGAAAATAAAAGATAAAATTAGGACAATAAATGAAGAATTTTTTCACCAGAAGATAGACTGAGAGAAATTTCAAATCGAATGCCAAAAAAAAATTTGATACACTAGATTCCCTCCCCCCATGATTAACATATTTTTTTTAATGTAATTACCCACGAAAGTTTAGAAAAATTAGATATGATCCGACATTAGAAAATGCAAGTACGTACAACTAATAATCATAACTGTATGTGTAAACGGAGCACTTTCAACTACAAAATAGGAATAAAGAAGAGGAGTTTATTAAGGATATATAGTTTGTTTAAAAATCGAGTATACCTATCTTCTGATTTACACGGGAGATAGATTTTTCAGATAACCGTGCAAATTGAAATCTAAGGTATTTATACGTACTGCCGTGTGATTAGAACGCAAATATTAAAATGTGCATAATTTAGTCTTTTATTTCAACGTAAAATAAAGCTAATTTCTAATTGTATTGGTATCCGTTGGAATTCGCTTTTGAGGGTTGTCTTCTGGGCATAGTATTAATGCTTCTTCCATATTTTTCAAAGCCACATCTCTCACATATGAAGATGTGCTCATACTCGTATAGATCCAGCTGCCACACTTTTTTCTAACGGAGTCTTAATCTTGTCCTTATTGTGGCTTCATTCAAGAAGTAAAACTTAACACTGTCCATTATGTAGGCGCTGTGGAATTTTAATCTTACTTTAAGAAAAACATAACTTTTCTTTACACTTTTTAAAAAAAATTATTTTGATAAGTTAAATCCCTTAAAACGTAATTAAAATTATAAAACTGCTACAAAAACTACAATTGTTTATCACTAACCAGCAAATATGAAGTGTAAAAAACATTCCGACCAGTAAGGCACAACCATGCACACCTTTTTGCTGCTAAGAATTTACTGCACAAAATCACATGAACAGAATGCTTAATTGCTCATACAAAATGGGTTATTCCCAGTTTTAGATTATAATAAACTGAATTTAGAATAAAATGGGATTATAAAAAAAACTACTAGAAATTAAAGCGAAGTGTAAACCGGGGGGGGGGATATGCGAATAAACGAAATTCGTTCAATTATTTAATTCGAAATCGTTCAATTATTTAAGAAATTATGTCTTTAAATTTCTTATGCATTTAATTTTAGATACACTGCCTCAATGTTTTGGATTTTTGATTCAATTGCAGATAAAATTACATTTCATGATTTTCAATTTGTTATAGATCCACTGCTTCAATTAGTAAAAAATTGTATCTCCCGTACATGACACAAACCTCCAGTAAACATTCTGTTGTATCAGTGGAAATGTATATCTAAGAAAAATATACGATTGTATTGCATTAACATGTTTATAGATTTAACGATTATTTTTTTCTCCATCAGGTCACGATCATAACAATGGGGGACTCTCCCCATCCCTCGTTGGAGCCACATCTTCTCCAGCCATCACTACTTCCACCATATCCCGAAACGGCCCCTGCAAGTATGCTACGGCTACCGTTCTGGAACCGACCGTCTCTTCCTCCTCCGTCACTTCTTCTCTCGGACCTCCTACAGCCGACCCCTACGTCCATTTCGGACTGCCACCCCACCATCAGTACACCCACCACCTGCAACCAACAGGTCCACCGGGACCACCCTCGTGGAACAGATTCAGTGAACCATTCACTCAGAGGGTGGGTTGCTTGCCTGCAACAGGAGGTCCTAGAGACCACCACCCTCTTTCCGGCAACGAACACCCCCTGTTGGGTGAAATGGACAAATCTGCTGGTGCAATGGCTGGTCAGTTGTCACAACATCATCAGCCGGCACTGGACCTCTATCGAGGAGGTTATAGTGCGCCAGAATTTCATCACAGCAATCGTAGGGTGGCACCACATCAACCGACGTCGTTCCTTGAAGGTGCCACTGATGGCGGTTTTGGTCACTGTGGTGGAGCTGCCAAAACTTTTGGACCATTGGGCATGCAGAGTTGTCCGGTTTTTGGACACATGGCACCAGTGTCGTCAGCGCAAGATCAGAGCAGCATGTTTTCTTCAGGGCCGGTGATGTCAGATTCTGGGACTGGATCGTGTGCCTACAATCCGGCACATTCTTTGGGACATTTCTTGCAGCCGAAATAAGAAGAATCTGGAACTATCAACGGTTCTTAATCTTCAAAATTTTCATCTGAATGCACGGACACTGAGGATGATAGAGACAGTTTTATCGACACACTCTCTTGCACCTGTGTATCTCTTTCTATTTCTCTGTTTTTTTCTCTTCCCAGTTCTTTTTATATACTGTTGTTTTATTTGTACTGTATGTGCTACATTGAATGTCGATCCTGAAAGCTTTGTTGGTTACATAAGAAATGTGCTTTATTACAGAAGATTTGAAGTAAAATCTATATCAATGATATTGCGTGCAGGTTCTTTTTACATTAAAAATAAATTCACACTTTCTCATAATATTTAACACCACACTTATGATACTTCAAGGTTTTACACACTATAAAGCCTATTACAAAACTAAACTCATTGGTGCAACAGCCCATGAAGACCAAGGGCAACTGTGCCCATCTATAAGACCTATTAGTAGAAGCTAAATATGCATTCCGTTATAAAATTATAGGAACGCTTTAATTTTCTTAAATTATGAAATAAATATTTTAATTACAATTTTAAAACACAACATAAAATGTGATACAATAATATCTTTATCATAATCAGTTTTCAATAATTTGTAATAATGAAATAAATTATTAAGTTAGCAAAAAAGTTATAAATTAAAGAAAATAATCTGTTAACAAATTATAGGACCCCTTGTTGTTCTCGTGTGTGTGTGTGTCCATGGCTTTAGTAACACTAGACTCCACCGAAGGTGGGAACAAGTGCGGCTGCAAATTCCGGAGAACCATGGCTATGGAGGATCTCCTGTAGTGGGCCCACGAGTGGAATTAGACGGAGCTCCAGTGGCTAGGGGTAAAAGCTAGGCACTTGTTTAAAAACAAACAAGAAAAGTATGAAAAATAATATAATATTGATCCTTTATTTTATTTTGATAATCTTAAATACTTTGTTAATCATTAAAATGATTCTACATTTGAGGAATGCTTGAATGTATCTCAAGATGCAATTGAGAATCCTTTTTAAAAAAGGAGGAGTAGAATTAATTACTTCATAATCAACTGCCGGGTTTTCCAAAGTATTAATTTTCAAAGTTTAGTAGAATTAGGAACACTACTTATAGAATTTACTGACGACAAAAATATCTTTAGGACCAAATTTAATTCTGTTACATTATATTATATACATATACAATATCTTCGTCTCCTTGGCAGCAGCAATACAAGTGAAAAAAGAGTTGAATTGTACGAAAATCAGTATAACATTATTATTGAATTCGGTTTAAGGTATCCAAATATTCTAAAATTGTAAATTTTGCCAAAAATTGAAAAAATTTTTATGATTTTATTTTATAGGCCATCTTATTAGCTTTATAAAGGTACCAGTCGCCCATCCGGTATAGTGGTTAGCGACGCTGGCTGCTGTGCCGTAGGGCCTGGGTTCGAATCCCGGAGAATACATGGACGTTTGTAAATGTATAGTGCCCTTTCTCGTGGCATACGGGTACTCAAAATAGCCGTCGAGTCGCAAGTCCTCTCGTGTGGTTGGTGGAAGGGGAAGAGAGGTGGGAAACCCCTGACCACTCCCAGTGTGTTCTCCCTCAAAATTGGGGTGGAACCGAGCCAAAACGTACTGTCACCTGCATGGTGCTCAAAGCTACGGCTAACGACAGGGGTACAATATAGCCCGATGCCATGATGAATTTCGTGGGCCTCGATCTGACTTCGTCAGACTGGCGGCATTATAGCAACAACAACAACATAAAGGTACCAAATTTATTATTTTCCATTCACTACAACAAAAACTGCAAGTGTTTTAGTAAAAGCAGATGTCTTTACTTTAAGCAAGATGCCATATACTTTAAAATGCGTTTTACTCGAAATGTGTTTTTTGGAAAATGATCAAACAGAGACAGCAATTGCTCAAAAAGTTTTGAAAATAATTCATTGAAATTGTTTGAGTATGTTCTGTATAATAGTAGAAGTGTTTCAACCTTCAGATTTATGAACCACTGTTTTATTACAAAATTTACAGTCCCTTATGTGAATATAATAACTGTTTTTTTAAGCAATTTCATATAACAACTTCAATAAAGTGCTCTAGTTTTTGTAAAAATTAAAATTTCTCTTATCCTGAAGGTCATTTCAAAAATGAATCGCAAAGCAACACATTAAAATTGAAAAATTGAAAATTTGTTCATAAACTCTTTGCACAGAATGGGCCCCGTTTATGTAATTTTTTGTACATTTTTACCAGTTTTTTCCTATTTTAGTAATAATAATTTCTTTTTCCTCTTCTTAATTTTAGCATATTTTTCTCAAAATGTACTAAATAAATCTAAAAACCACAAAAAATTCCCATATCTCTACTTTTTTTTTAAAAAAAAGTTGTCGCAAGTAGTTGGATAGCTTAAAGAGACGTAGAAGCGATCAGTATAGGTATTCAAGGTTTTTAAGTTTTTAAATTACAGGTTATTATAAGGAATTTTCATAGAGAATTACAGTTTTCTCTTTTATTTACTAAAATCTAAACTTAATCTGACCTGTCTACAATACAGTAACTCATGGCTGGTTGCATTGTGATCATGATTGGCATAAAATCGCCATCTAAACTCACAAAACATCTAACTCTACATCCTTATCACTTCTTACTTAAGTACATATACGTAAACATCACAATAAGGGAAAGGGGTATCACTATGGGCTAAATTCATGACAGTCACATGATAAATACAATTACGTGTTCTTCATTGAATTTTCAAAAACAAACTGACATTCAATTTGTATTTATTCTACTTGCAAAATTTAGACAAAATTTCAAATTTCATAATTGGGTAAAAATGTTTAAATATTTAAATTCTTCAATTTTTTTTCAAAATTAAAAATATATATATATATATATATATTATACGAGTACTTTTAAATCAAGTGTATTTTTGTTGACCTACGTACAGAAGACAAATATGTATTTTTTAAAAGAAAATTTCAGCAAAAAGCAAATGTTGGCAACAGCGAAGGGCATGAACTGATTGGCTGTAAACACGTGATTTCATTTATCGTGTGACTATGACGTCACATGAATTTAGCCCATATCTGATTGTAAAAGTGAGTGAAATTGCTATCCTCTTATGGGCTTTACGTCTTTAATCATTTCATTATCTTTGTATAACTTTACACCAGTTATAGTTTCTATTTTTGTGGAATATGGAGCAACAAAGGTTATTATCCCTATATATAACATTACATTATTTAATTTTAATAAAAAAAAGTCACTATATTTATGGTGCTGGATTTCCTTTCTAAAAAGAGTACTTATTTTGACGATAATTGTTTAAAACGATATTGTCGTATCGTAAACGATATCGTAACGATTTGTTGACGATATTTGTCTAGGATTTTTCAAAATTCAGTATTATTTCTAAGAATAAATTTTTAATGCTTTTTCATTGAAAATCTTTTTTATATATTATTATAAACTACAGAAACACATCCTTGCCAAGCTATTTACTTCTTCCTTATCGAATGTTGCTGGGAAAAATGTATAACTTATCCTATTTAATAATCATTTATCCCTCTATTGTCTTGCTTTTTCGAAAATGGATTCATCCCTTTCTTACAAAGTTCTACAAGTATCTTCATAAGCAACGAAAGCGGAATAAACTTTGAGTATAAAGTAACTACGAGGGTAAGTCATTAAGTAAGTCACAAATGCATATGGCAGGATTTTAAGTTGTTACAGATATCTCCAAATAATGGTAATAGATGGTAGCCATATACATTATTATTATATTCAATTTATATTAAGTAACATTCACACGCATGTGTAATGTAGTTTCAAAAATGGTAATAGTGCTGAATGATTGTATGATAGAAGAGCAGCGTGCTGTGGTCCGATTTTCTTGGGCGAAAGAATTTGAATAAAAAATATTCATAAAGAAATGTTACCTGTTTATGAAGAGAAGATGTGTTTATCACGTAAAACAGTGTACAAATTGGTGAAGAAATTTTCGCAAAGCCGTTAAAAATTGATGATGAATATCAAAGCTGCAGTATAATTTTGATTGCGACAAAATCAAATGAGCAACAGGCGGACAAATTGAGTTGGGCTGAACGAAGAGTGACAATTCACAGCATCGCAACGATACTAGAATGTTCTCATGGTTTAGTATACAGCATAATGCATGATCGTTTGAATTTCAGAAAAGTGTGCGTACGTTGGATCCCTCGGCAACTGAACGAGGAGCAGAAAAAAAGAATCGAATAGGTATTTGCTTTCATCTGTTTGGTCCTCAGAAACAGCATCTTGGAGACAAACAATTTGCAGATGACCAGGAACGTTTTAAGACTTTTTGAGGCCCTGGGCCAAAAGAAATCTTAAGATATTTTGAGGCCCTGGATCTTTATGCAAAAGTGGGCCCTACCTTTAAAAAAAGACAAAAGATAGCATGCATTGCCAAATACTCGTACAAACGGTAATTTCAAACAAATGCGCACCACTCATACACAAGCCTAGGCACCAACCAGCTGGACCAATGGCCGTATTTCGATTAAATGAGTAAAATGATTGCTTAAGGTATTGTACCTAAACAATTGTTCTAGACATGGACAACGGTCATCACTTAAAAATACAGCCTTTCCACTTTTGCCAGTTGACATGTAGTTAGAAATTCCCTGTTTTTCGGAGAATATGCATGGTAATATTATTTGGCCATTAAAACTATCCGGATCATGATATCATTGACCGACTCTAGAACGAAACGAGATACCGAGGGTGAGGCCTTGGGCCCGGGCCTAGTTGGCTCATTCGTTAAAACGTCCTTGCAGATGACGACGATTTTCAACATGAAGTCCTACTGCGGAGGATACAACAACCCAACGAATTTTACGCAGCTGGAATTGGGGCTCTGATAAAATGATGGAATAAGTGTATCAACGTTGCTGGATATTATGTGGAGAAATAATAATTACATTTCCAAGTGTGACTATCATGTTAAAATATTTTTTATTATCCTTTGTGACTTACTTAATGACTTTCCCTCGTACAGTAGAACATAGTTTATCCGAATCAATTGGTACCGGACACCGTTCGGTTCGATTGTTCGGATAACCGAAAACCGAATGCGATCCATGCAGTATATGAAACCAGACACTATACGAATAGTGAAAATCATCACATTTGGGATATGTGCTGGAAGAAAAAAACAAAATAGGTGAAAAATGTCGCAATTTTACCTTTGTTCTAGAAAATAATTTCTTATTTTTCGCTGTACCATTGTACACCTTCGTTTTTTCGCTGCAAGGTCTCTGATTCTCTTGAGCAGCAGTAGTTGAGTAGGATAGCACTGTGATTGTTGTTCGTACCAACGCAAAAAATTTGATGTTGCCCTTGCTACTTTCGATGTTTTTGTTGTCCTCATCTTCATCTGTTTCATCGTCGATAGGGTCGGATTTTTCTTGCACGGAAGTCCCAATCTCGTCATCATTTAGCATTTGAAATCTACAGTCTTAAGCATCGCATGCCATCCAGGTTTCTACATCAACAAAACTCAACAAAAGAGCACGAATACACCCCCTCACTTGGAAACAAACTGACCTAATAATCCGTGCAGATGTTTACCAAATCACACAACTGAAATTCCCCCAAATATTCCTCACCTTGGGTTTTCCCGTCACTTTTGGCCTCACGCGAAACAACTGGTGAGCATTGCACTATTCGAAAACGTATCCGGACTTTGGTCCGGATTTTTGACGCTCCGGATAATAAACGTTCGGATAAACGACATTATACTGTATTAATGAATAAAATTAAACGTTTTTAAAGTAAAATAAGAGATATTTTCGAGATTCTTTCACATTCTAAATATTGAATTACGATGTCATAAATGTACTACGTTCTTTATTCGTTGAAAATATAAAAATCTTTTAAAACAGAAAAATAGTATTATGTATTTATATGGAACATTTTTCCCTAGCTTCTTTGATGTACATTTTATTGTAATAAGGCAAAAGTAATTCTCTCTTCATTTACATAAAGACGTAGTACTTAGTATAGTATCACAACGGGATGTTCATTTACCCGTGACCAAATGAAAGCTGGGTTTATAATCATATAGAATCATAATTTTGTCAAAAAAGTTCAATAGAATAATAATGATAGAATGCCTTATAATAATATTAAATTACCGTTAGAAAATAATCCAGATAAAACATTTAAAATAAAATGTCCAGCAAACCATGTTGAATTCTTATTTAAGAAGCAAATATAATTCGAACGAATTTTTTATAGAGAAACACTGATAAAAAAATTCGATTTTATCTCTCATTGAATCCTTTTTTTTTTTGGAATACAAATAAAAAAAATCTACAAAGCTTGGTAAAAACTAGTAATTTTCGTATTAAAAAAGCATCATCACACAGATTTATTTATTTAAGGGGGGGGGGGAGAAGAAACGGGTTTAAACTTCAAATAAATCGATTTTATGTATTTTTTATGATAATGTGATAAAGTCAATTATATACTGGTATTCTAAGTTTTTGAAATAGGAAGCCTACAAAAATTGGCTTTAATACAAATTTAAAATAAATAAAAGGAACATTGAAAATCGAATTTGATTTGTACGAATAATTTATTTAGTATTTGATTCATTATCCTATTATGATCATTTGTGAAAAGTTAATAATAGTTGTATAAAATTTTTATGCATTTATTTTTACTGGAAAAAGGGAAAATAAATTATCATAAGCAATCATTTTCTGAGGGATACTAGTCTATCAAATTACTTATTTGAATTTGTTTTAAACCGCTTTAATTTAAACAAATGAAATAGACTTATGTCCATAACGTATGTAATTTCAAGTATTTTTTTTTTTTTTTTGTTTTGCTTTTTAAAGTTTCTTAGCTTCTATACTGAAAAAAAATAATGTTTTCTAATTTAATATACGGGTAATCTGCATGTAATGGAATCATTAAGAGTAATATATATAAAATGCGCGTAATCTTCAGTGTACAACAAAGTTATATGTTAAATCATTGCAATTGGTTGAATCACTGCATTGACGGAGATTAAGATTTATTTATATGGATTAAATATATTCAATGATCTTAAATAATCGGGTTCTTTTGAGAATCACGAATTTTTTTTTAATCAAAATACTGCTATTTTACTTCGAGGACATATGATGTTTTATGAGACATACTATAGCAAATAAAGAGTTTCTTACTTTTATGAGGATATTTCTGCAATATTATTTTCTTACAAGGATGTTGTAAACTTTCAGATATGATAATCAAGGTTAACTAAATACATTCAGGACTTGAAAATCAATTTGTAAAGAAATAAATCAGTGTTAAAAAATTTAATTTAATAAATATATCTTATACTATAAAAACTATTCATAAAAGACTAAAAATGTTCAAAGTGTAAACTTAGGATTTATGGTAAGGAAATAGTTAAATGTGTTTAAAAAAGATTGAACAGATCAGGCTTAAAAAGTTTCAAAGAGAAATGACCCTTCACCAAACTCTGAATTATTTAGAATGAATGGGAAATGAGGAAAAACTCGGTTAAACCTCATTACATTTAAGAAAATGAAAAAGCAGGTACGGCATTTAGAAAGTTCGCATTCATTTATTATTGTACAGAAAATTTGCTTGCTTTACCTATTTAATAGTTTTTCACCGAGAATAAGTTGTATGAGATAAGAGTTTAACAGTTTGGAGAATATTGTTACGTTGATCGGGGTTCGAGGATTTTATGCAAAATCAGTCGTAAGCAACAAGGCAATTCTTTAAGAGCGATGAGTATTTATTGTCGTAAATCAATCCTTAAAAACACAGGATTCAACAGCCAAGTTCGTAGAATAAATATAAGAAGGATTTCACACCTTCAACAGCACTCAGACACAATTGTCGGTGTCTAACATACACGTACGTAAAAGAAATCCACAAGCACCGCTCGTAATATTGAACAGTCGAGCTAATCGCTAGTTCTCACGGTCAAGGGAAGTTTACTAATCATTAGTCAAAATCAGACTGAATATTGCGGCAAGTATTGCTCTATTTATAGCCGTGGCCGAAACTTCGAGAAAGATGCGCTCGCGGCATAGATCGTGAAAATAGTGGATTTCTCCAATAATTTCTAGAAGAATCCAGAAGGTCCCGAACTCGCCAACATGGTCACCAATGTCACTAAATTGATCGCCAAAGTCGACAAATTGATCACCAACTTGGTCGCCAAAAATGATGCCAACTTGGCTCTATCACCAATATCTCACCAAGTTCCCATTGAATCGCCAATATAACATAAGGGACGGCATTGCTTGTGAATATTACAATTTTAACATGAAATAAATATAGCTTAGAGTAATATAAATGCGTTGCACATCCAAATACAAATTATTTACATTATTTTATACAAAATTCGTAACAATATTTATGTATGTACAAAACAGGTAAAACAGGGACTGAGTATTTTCTTTCCATAACTGTTTAATAAATATTATTGAAATTTCTTTTTCAGGTATGGGACTTCATTGATATTTATTCGTTTATACATCTGTTGGTCAAAGATCTATTTTTTTTTTCAGAATTGCTAACGTAATACTTTCAAAATATTCATCTTCTCCATTTTGATAAGTAGCGAAACAAAAATGACGAAACAAAGACAAATATGTCGAGAAATAGAAAAAAGGATAGACTATACTCCTAAAAATTGGTTAAAGTAATAGAATATTAAATTATATGAAATTTCGTATTGGAATCATATAATTTTTACGCGTTACTCGTTTTATTACGTAAAAATTAAATGAATATGTACCCTGGTTCTAATAAAATTAAATCTAAAATGTGTCGCGCGCGCGTATACACTTATCGACAGCTGTGACCATTAATTCAACTTAACAATGATACACTTTTAACAAAATTAGGTACTTTTCCAATTCGCAGGCACTGGCGAGAAATCCGTCAAAAATGATACAACCGACGCTATACGGAATATTCCACCTGGTAACCTTTTGTCACCACATTTTTAAAACAAGCCGTGGTCTTTTCCTATCAGTAACGTCTTTTTCCTTTTTCACTAAAATGGATGAAAACCCAATGAGAACCAATATTTATAATTATTTTTTATGTGTATATTGTGTGTTGTCGCCAATAACGCCAACTCAGCGAGGTTTGGGGTGTGAAACAGAATAGTATCCAAAATTAATACATTCAATTAAGCACGAATTTTATTTTAAATTTTAAAATGTACTTTTCAGGAGTCAAAAAGGTATTCTTTTTCTTTTAACATCAAAATTAAAGTACAAAATTATGGAAAGATACGTTTTGACATGTATTGAAGTTGTAATCCAGGGAATAATACAAAAAGAAGGGATGGGGGGGGGGGACTGAGATTCAATATAAGACACATAACCTACAAATCGTGAAGTTTTACGAAGTGGAAATATGTGAGAAGACTACAAATTATTTTTCTTGAACTGCTAATTAATGTTTTAAATAGAAAAAAAAATATTCGTGTAAAACTTTTAGTAAGTCAAAATGTGTAAAAATTTTTCATAAGAGTTTTCTTTATTTGAAGATACAAGCGCTTAGATTACTTGTGTTTTTTCCCCCTTCTTTTGCTTACAAATTTTTCTTTATGATGTTTTTTTTTAAATCTATGATTTCACATTAAGCAAACTATCTCGACAGAAATCTCATTTTTGCCATTTAAGTTGTACCATACTAAAGACAATAAAAGGTCTTGTCAAAAAAGATGACACAAAATGGCGGATATCCGCTACTCTGACAGATTCCCCTAAAAGCTTCTTTTATCAGCTGTTCAGTTTAACTTTATTTTTTTACTAGGAACACCTGTATCGGGGGGGGGGGGCTAGAGAGGACAGACGACAAACCAAACAGATTCAGAACAATTGATAAAGGAAAAACAAACACTCGGAAAGTGATCGAGTCAAGGCCAGATGAACACGAGAAGCTTTTGCTGTGACCCAAATTCATCTCCTCGATTTTTTTTTGTGTGCCCATCTGACCTAATGACACTGACCGCTAGTCCTTTCATTAAGAGGAAAGTTTATGTAACTGTTATGTTTGCCGCAGATTACATCAGAAGGCAAGACATGGTTTGCAAATGATTTCGAAAACCTCCCCTCTAGGAAGAAAGAATTTTCCAAATGATTCGAAAAATTGTGACAAAAAAATTCCAACACTTAAACTCGGTATTTAAGAATCGAACCATTTTGTTTCATTTCAATGTGGGGAATATAATTGGGTCGAATGTAAGGAACTATAAAAATTTTCTTTATTGATTATTGATCTTTTGATTGAACATTTGTATGTGTGTTTATTTTGTGTATTTGCACCCGTTATTCATTCTATAATTATTTTATATTTTCTCTTAATGAATATATAGAGGAGGGAGAAAAATTGTCTTTGATATTTAAAAAGGTTTGTTGATTTCTCTGATTCAATAAAGCTTTTGATTTCCACATGAAAGTACAGTTTCAATAGTTTGGTTTCGCTTTTTAAAGAAAGAGTTTTCTGATGTAATAGAAATTTAAAATAATTCTCATTCGTTTTATTCTGGGAATTTTACGTTGTATGTAAGCTAAAACTTATTTTCTTATATTTTGTTTCGCTAAGAAAAAATTCTTTATAATTACAACCTTAGCCACTTTCATTTCATTTCAAATACAGAGCTACTAACTGGAAGCCTTTTACTTCCGTTTTTCGCATTTAAACCTTTTATACCTAATTGGAAAAAAAACAATTAAATTTTTCATATATATATTTTAAACTTTAAATTTTATATTATACATCTAAAGTAATTGAGATAAGGAAATACCATACTTCATATACAGACATTCTCACATTCAATACTTTATTTTTTTTTGTATAAAATATAACAAATCTTATGCTTTCATAAAAAAAATAAAGTTTGTTTTTGAAAAGTATTTATACTGAACTTAGAATTGTAATAATTTTTTATAACAGACACTAAGTAATTTGTATACATAGAAATATTTTTAAAAAAATTTAAGCAAGCTAAAAATACAGTATTTTTGGTATAACATGTGGAGGAAATGTATGTTTTGCTTGTTTACTTAGGAACTATCATTTAAAAATCTTTCTACTAAATTTTTCTAGTAAAAAAAGTTCTATATACTATGTTTTTAAAACCATTTTCATGCATTCTCATCCACTTCTGAGCTATAGTCCAAATTTCAAGTCTGTAGCTCATCGGAAAATTAGTTTAAAATATCAATTACAAAATTCTACCCAGACAAACATACAATAAAGCGAGTTAATAAAAAACATGGTAACCTGGGGGCCCTCTTTGACCCCAGAGCCACAAAATTGGATACGTAGACGCAACTCGACCCGTGCCATAGACAGGTCGTCTTTGTTTGTGTAAATTCGTGTAAATTCCGAAGTTAAAAGGCCCCTGTCGAAATAGGGTCCCGTCTCTTCGGTGGCCCGGGTTCGAGACTAGAACTTTTTTCACATTTTCATGCATTGTCATCCTCTTCCTAGCTGTGGTCTAAATTTAAAGTCTCTAGCTCATCAGGAAGTTAGCTTAAAACCAATTACAAATTTCCACCCGGACAGCATACAAGCCTCTTCGAGGGCCCGGGTTCGAGGCTAGAACTTCTTTTTTCACAATTTCATGCATTGTCATCCATTTCTGAACTATGCTTCAAATTTCTCTAGCTCATTGGGAAGTTAGTTTAAAATCAATTACAAAATTCCACCCGAACAGACAAGAATACAAGTTAATAAAATTGGCAAGTTAATTGGCAAATTTATTAAGCAGAATATTAAATTTAAAAAAATTAGATAAAATTTTACTACTTGTCATTCACATGTATATATTATTTGTTTATAAGATAGCTTAGTTTTACATGTGTAGAAAAATGCCAAACTCATTTATTGCAAGTAGGTCAATTATCCTATTATGAACACATGCCCACTACTAATTCTCCTTTTGCATGTATACACAGCTCCAGAGAGTTGGTAATATCTACTAAACTTTAAGTTTCATTATAATATAAAATTCACCTGGTTTTTCTTCTTTTTTTTCTCATCTGTAACTTAAACTTCATGGTACATAGTTAAAGGGAAAATTGCCGATTTATTCTTTTTCGGCAGGTACAAGAATCAGAAACAAGACCCATAATAAGGTGAAAACCAAATAATGGCGAAAATGTTTCTCTAGCACGTGATGATAGAAATTCAGAAGGAATAAACGTTTTATTTTTTCGGAGAATTCCAACGATTAATTTATTTTTCAATAATTCTTTAGGAAAGATGTAGTTTTAGAAGAAATTATCAACCGTAATATTTCGCGAGTGGCACCTTCAATAGAATTTGAAGGGGAAATCAGCTTTTTCCCTCTTGATATTTATAATGCTTATCATTAGATTTTTTTTGTAGAGGTTTCAGCAGTTCTAAAATAAGCTGTTCTAGCATATACCAACTATTATTTGATTATATATTTCCTTCTTGCTTAAAATATAATCTTATTGGACATTTTAATGAAAGAATACACGAAACACAAATAGAGCTTTATATGCATACACGCCTATTCTCCTATTGACACGAAAGATGGGTTCCTTTGAAAATCATGTAAATTTAAATCGTAGATTTTTAAACTTAAAACAGTGAAAACAAAAAACAAATTAAAATGTGTACAATTTAGATATTTATTTCAACGTAAAATATAAAACTAACTTGTAATTGTATAGATATCAAATGGAATTATCTTTCGAGTAGTGACTTTTAGCCAAATCATTAATACTTTCCCCCCATTTTCCGTTGCAATATGTTTCATTCATGGAATAAAATTTAGTAACATTTATTACTCATTCTTCATTGTGTAGACCAGAGTTTCCCCAAAACTTTTTTGCCATGACTTAGGTTTGGGGTAGACCCCTACTTACCTCTAATATTAAATGTTTGCAAATTTATCAACTTAAATGTCTTTTTGACAGCTGGTATAGAGCGACTTACTTCAAAAAAAATTTAAACTTCCAACAGTAATGAAATATAATGTTTTAAACTTAAGAAAAACATATGTTTATTAATTAAATTTAAATTTAAATAATACTTGAAATAAATGTTGTATAAAATAACTGAGAAACAAATAAATGATTTTAATGGGAGGAAGAAATCTGGTGCTTCAATAACAAATTTTCTATATTTGGCATCAATCTTGGCAGGTTTAACCCTAAATCTTTTTGTGCTCCCCCTCCCCCTCATTCTTTCTCTTTTTGTTTTGTTTTGTTTTGGAGATTGACAACTACACTGAGAAACTCCTTTTCAACAAGAAAACTTTCTCAAGGTATTCCAAAATTTGGAATAAATAACAGATATACTTTTTTAAAGCCAAAATTGCTGACATCCGTTTCTAAACTTTACTTTAAGATCTTCATTAGTGGCTATACCGATCAGATCCTTTTTTTAATCTGACATTTATATATTTTTTTTTCAAAGTAACCATATGAATTAATTGGCTACTGCTGTAGTATTACCATTTTCAAATCATTCTCAAATTTAGTTTCAAAATCTGAATTAAGGGCTAAATGTTGAACGTTGGTTAAAATGTCATTTTCCTGGCAGATTATAACGAATTGAGAAAGTGGGAAAAGTCCGACTTCCAAAAGTATACCATTTTAGCTAAATTCTGGCAAGAAATGCTGAAATTATGGTCCATTATTTATTAACTTTATGCTGTCATCTTGTAATTGCAAATTAACTTCATTAAGCTTAGTAAATAAATATGTTAAATAGATAAATCTGGTTTCCACTTGAGTAAATTTTTGTTTAAAATTAAAATCACGATCTGATTTAATGAGACTCAATATCGACCCCCCCCCTTTACACCTCATGGACCCTCAAATTATTTTTCCGCTGACGTGGGTCCCTTGCAGGTCGCCATAGACCCCTGGGGGTCGATCTAGACCACTTTGGGAATCACTGGTGTAGACAATCTAAGACTAATTTTGCTTTCTAAAAACAAAACTTTTTTTCTCCTTTTTTTAAAAAAATTCTTTCGGCATGCTAAAATTCCTTAAATTTTTATATATAGTTTTTGCTAATTGTCTCTTATAATTGTTTATCATTTACAAGTAAAGATGAAGTTTTAAAAATTTTGAATAGAAAAACGCGTTGATTTCACTTTTTTACTATAAAATTTTGCGGCATTAAATCACTCGAACAGAAAACGTGATTGTACACACAAAATGAGGAATCACCATTTTTAGACTGGAATAAGTAGAATTCGGAATATAATAGACTTAAAAAGGATTAGAAATATAAGCTCTGATTTTATTCAACGAACGAAATTAAAAATGACTGCAGAATGTAATTGTTTATTTTTAAATCTCATGTTTTAAAAATTGTATAAAAATATGTACAAAAAATTAAGGTGCGAATCGGGAGATAAGTGTGTATCAGGAGGTGAAAGGCATCTATCGAACATTATTCGAAATGAAAAACATCCAAAAATACTAAATTTATTTATATATATATACATTTATATAGATATATTAGATCCATTCAAATAAGATATAATTTTTATTTTTGTTAAGGAAAAAAAAAAAATACACAAGTCTGGAAAAGAAAAGAAAGGAAAAAAAAAAAAAAAAACTAAGCAAAAATGTAAGTATTGCCGGCTGGGTGGCGTGGTTGGTTTGTCGCTGGCCTTCTGCACCTAAAGTTGCGGGTTCGACCCCAGCCCAAGGCGGTGGATTTTTGTGATGCAGAAAATCGACAGTGGCCATGTCGTATGATTATACGGCATGTAAAAGATCCCTAGAGTGTCTGCTTGGCTTGGGTGCTCTCGGCAAAATTAAATCCTGGTACGAGTTCGCATCGTCAGAGCTCAGGTGCCTCCCCCTGTGGAGCGTCAAAATTACCTGCGGCGATTGGTATCCGCCTATACGGCGCCGGACTAAAGAGTGATACCAGCTCTTGGGATGTACTAGGTCTGCAGTGGTAAAAATACCAATCCACAGCCCATTGGATAAAAGAAAAATGTAAGTATTTGAAAAATATTTCAAAGTAATAAGACATAATAATTAAAATCTGGGAGAGAACATTGAAATGGGTCATTCAAACCCATTCTATATATTTCTCTCATTAGTATCCGGTTTATTGTCGAAGAAAAATGGTGCATAAATCTAATCTCATGGAGTGAAAAATAATTTTCACCAATCAGTATTCTAGGCAAAAGTATTTTTTAAATGAAGCATTGTTGTAGACTTAGAAAACATTATAAAAACATTTTTTGGAGGGAAAAAATTAGGAAATCTAAGACATATTTTAGACGAGAGAGAGATTCACTTATTCTGTTACTTAAAAAATGAAAGGGGGGAAAAAATAAAAAAAACTGAACCTTTTTTTTTTTTTTTTTGAAGGTATAAGAAGGAAGAAAATGTGAAGCATTCGACTTTCTTCTTCCTGGTTTTTCCCATCGAATTATTGGTAGCAAAAGAAAATGCTCTACTTTCAGGATTTCAGATATGAAGCATAAAACATGAAATCATTTGAAAGCATTTCGCGGTAATAATGGCTGTCTTACCATCCGGATGTACTTTATTTTTTTTAAAACCACGACTTTTTTCAGATTTAACCACGATTATGATACGTTTTCTTAAGGCCGTTAACATAAATGAAAGCGCCATTTTTTTCATTTTATCAAACGGAATATATATTTTCCTTTACTCAACAGATAATTGAATATCTTCCTTTTTTCCCCCCTTAACAAATTGTTGTCATAACTGTCATAAGGTACAGAAATCAGTAATTGCTTTCGATTTTTTTTTTATGCACAGCATTTTGTTGACAAATCAGTTTAAAATTAAAATACAGAAAAATTCTGGAAAATACTGATAACGGTAATCTATGAAGAGAGCGTAAAATATTTTCATTAGCGATTTTATTCTATAAATTAAAATTAATTCCCGAGATTAGCAAAAACTTTTTTAATACTTTCCCTGATTTTTATTCCTTTTTAGAATTTTAAAAATTTAAAAGAAAATCAGCTGTTGAATTGAATTACGCAATGGTTTGTCATCGTATTAATTTGTCTGTAACGATTTGTTATAAGCATATATATTATACACTTTATAGACGTATAATATGTACTGCACACATTGCAGGTGTTCTTTTTATTTTTGTAGTTATGGAAACAATAAAACTGCTGATTTTAAGCATTATAAATTTCCCTGGCAACGCAGGTATGTAGGAAATATCGAGGAAAAATATATAACTGGGATTTATTTCTTTAGTTTATTATAAATTTCTCATTCATTGAATTCTATCAAAGTTTCAAAATATCGATACCTTTCGTTTTTTTCATTAGGTTTAAGAACAAGCCAATTTAAATTTTATACACTTAAAAATTTTGCAAACATCTGTTTAAACAACTATAAAGTTATTTATTGTCTGAAAAGATTAACAAGGAAACAATATTTTGCTTAGGAGTTATTCACATAAGATTTGTAGTGTTGAAAAATAGGGAATTCACACACTATTTGTCATCACTAATGTGAGGGAAAATGACTTTTGCCCAACTGCTCTTCGTGCCCTCGCTTTGGAAACCATTAAAACCCACTATCCCCCTGATGAGTGGCTTCATATCTACACAGATGGTTCCCTTTTGGATTTCATCCAGGGTGCTGGTGCTGGAGTTTTCTGTGATCTTTTTTCCTTATACCTACTAGACGGTTCTGATACTATTCATTAATGACTGTGAAATCGAGGCCATTCATTTGGCCCTACAACAACCTTCTGCCCGTCTCTCCATTCCTGATAAGGCTGTAATTTTATCAAATTCCCCTTCAGGTCTTGGGAAGTAACTAAGACAAAAAAAAAGTTCCCGAGTCCAGAGTTGCAGAACAGCTGAGCAGAATTCCGACAAAGGTTGTCTTCGAATAGGTGCCTTCCCATTGTGGCTTTTGCGGAAATTAAATGGCGGATCTTTTAGTAAAAAGAGACTCGGGTATTCTCCAAAGATCTACTGGAGACCTGTCTCTTCACTCAACAAAACTTGAAATTAATTGGATTTGTAAAAAAAATGCTTTCGAGATGTCCCTGTCAGTACTGCTAAAAATAAATCATGGAGGGTGTTATTAAAACCTAACTGTGTTTCGGACTCTCCTCGTGCTGCTGCTGCTGTGGCTGAGTTTAAGTTATTAACTGGACATGACTACCTTTGTGCTCATTGTTCCGTTTTAATCTGACTAACTCCCCTTTTTGTGTTTTGTATGCTTCTGGACAAGTCATGGACGCTGCTAATCTAGACTTAAGAGTTTGGACTGTATTGTGAAGAATTATTGGAGATCTCGTTGCCTAATGACCTGATGGTCAATCGCCAGGCATTTGATAAATAAATAAATAATAAGTATACCTTCTTTTGACGTTTGTCGCTATTGAAATTAAAATTACAAATTTTGAAATTTGATTAGTTTCGGGACGTAATATTGCAAATCGGGAATTGCAGTTGTTTTTTCGGGATATTATATTTCTTTTAGAGAATTTATGCTCAGAATGAAACAAATAATTCACTCAGTGAACATGTAAATTTGATTTAAATTAACAAAATCAAATAACATTTAAATTATATTCGAATATATGATTTTTGAAAAAGTAATATTTCTCTTCAGGAAGCAATGAACTTCTCAACTTAAATTTACTACTAAATTTACACAAAACTTACAAAATGCAAATATATATTCAGAATTTTGTAGAAGTAATGGTTGGAATTAAACGTGTACTCTCCAAAAGAAATTAGATCGATAACACAGAGTAAAATCCTACCTACAAATGAAAAAAATTAAAAATAATAATTAGTCTAATAAATACAGCTTACTAATAAAAAATTAATCAACGAATTAGTTATATAAAACTTTAATGCACTTTATTGGACAAGAAAGCTTCAATAAATTTCATTAATGCATGCAATTTCATCAAATGTAATGAAGAAAAGTTGAGAATACTATGACTATATAAAGACGGTTTTTTATCTGTAAGAATTACAAATAAATTTGCCTGAATTATAAGGAGTATTTTTTTGTGCTATTATTTAGTCATTCTACTAAACATAGTGGCAAAATGACTTGTCACCTATCACTTATTTTGATTTATATACATATTTCATTAAATTGCAGCTATAGAAAATATTCATTATATTCATTCTTTGCAAAAGTACTTCTCAAAGTAATCAACTCTCAATCGTTTAAAAATAATATTGTTTTAATTTCCTAAAACTAATTGCTTTTGTTTTATGATGTCATTAACAAAAGCTATTAGTGAGCTTAAAAGAGGGCAGATAGCTTCGATGTGACGAAATGGTTTGAAAGTATCTGAAATTTCCAAACAACTTAGACCATCAAATAGAAGCGTAATAAGGATATACGTATTTAACTAAAGATAGCACAGGTTTCATCATCTAGGGAACATAGACCTAAGAAAAGGATTAAACGTGATGAGAGGATATTGAAGCAGATCGTGGAGAAAAATAGGGAAAGCAAGGATTTACAACTCTACAAATTACAAAGAGTTTACTTTACACTCGGAAACAAAGATCTCTCACAGAGCAATATAAATTTCTTAAGATTGACAGTCGACGATCAAAACGAAAACCCTATTTGTCAGCTTTAAATCGAAAAAATCGTTATGCTTGGGATAAAGAATACAAAATCTGAGAGAAATGTGGGAAAAAGTTGAATGGATCGATGAGAGCCGTTTAGCACTTTTTACAAATGATAGCAGACAAGGTATTCGTTGAGAGCAACATGAAACTCTCTCTCTTCATCTATATTGTTTTCCCCCGTCGTACAGGCTGGAGGTAAAGGATTAATGATCTGGGGAGCATTTGGTTGGAATGTGGGATCAGTCTTCTTATCCCTATAAACGGTAACAGAACTTAAAATGAGTACTTATCTCCTAGAAAATGTTGCTAATCCATTAATGGAAGATTGGTTTTCAGATGGTGACGGAATATTTCAGGACGACAATGCTACCCCCCCCCCATCGCGCTCAAACTGTACTACCTAGTTTAACCATAGCCGTAGTGTATTTCTTCATCTGAAATGGCCATCAAAAAGGCCAGATATTCGAAATTGGAAATCTGTGGGGGTGAACTCAAAAGGCATTCAAGAGAGTTGAATAACCTTTTAACAAATGCAGGGCCGTTTTTAACCTCCCTGGCTCCCTAGACACTTTAAATTTGTACGCCCCCCACACACTATTTCCAAAGCGCCCTTTTGTTTTTAACTGGCCGGTTTAGGTTCGAGAGAGATTTTCCCCCTTAACTCTCTTACTCTTTTTTTTTTCCTTTCTATGTTTTTGCTTTTTGGAGAGTCTTTCCCTTATCCACCAAAAATGAACTCACCGTATCCCAGACTGACACCCGGGAGCAAAAGGAAAGGATAATGGCATGGTTTCGCCACTCTTTTTCAATTCTTACCTTACGGCATCATGGACCACCCACCTCTTTGGGAATTAGTACAGTAAATTTATGAAATCGTTTAGAATTATTGTATAGAGTATACATACTTGTATGACTTGCTATCAACCTGTTCAACTTTTTGCTTTACTATCTATTATTTTTAGACATCCTTATTCTTTGTTGAGTTACTGTCATTATATTTGTACAATAAAAGTTTTCTTCAAGCTTTGATCATTGCAAAATCGTTAATGACATCATTGCAATCAATTTGCATTGTAATATCATTTTGAGTGCATTGCTAAATCAAACTGTTAAGCTTTTCATTTTCCATAATAGATGTTTCCATCGTTCCAAGCACATACAAACACAAACACAACGCATGCATGATTCGCTAGGCGGTGGTTTGTTCGCTGTAATCTTCATTTTTTTTCTTTTCTCACCCTCCAATTTTTTGCACCACAAATCTTTTGCGCCCTAGGCTCTTGCCTAGTGTGTCTGAGAGGAAAAGAGGCCCTGAACAAATGTCAAAGAACTAGAAATATCACTCTATAAAGCATGGTTTGAAATCACGGTAGATATATGTCAGAAGCTTATAACATCAGTACCACGACGTGTTAATGGTCTATACCCGGGGTGAGCATTACGTCGATCACGATCGACAGGTGGACCGCCAAGACATTTTGGGGTGACCACCTAAAACTTTTACCAGTTAATAATTATATACAGAAAAATCAAGATTGGCTGACAGTATGCAGACTAAGCCTTCTATTGACTATAACAACAAAAACTAACTTTAGATAAAAATGTTTATTTCTTTAATGTATATTGAATTGTTTCATAATAAATGTATCATTTGATATAATTATATTTGGAGCTATTATTATTAAGTTTATATCGCGTTTTGCTTTAAACGCGGTTTTAAAAGTGTTTTTTTTTATTTTAGTTCTGTAGGTAAGTACATATTCCGCACTTATTATTAAGTTATAATAAAAACCTCTTTTCCTTTCCTCATCACACCTACGACATTGGGCAGTAGCGTACTCAGGAATTGTTAAAGGGAAGGGGGTCGAGGGTTGAAGGTCTACCATTCTCATATTATACCCCAATAGGCAGCCAAGCATATTTTTTTGATTTTTTCGATTGTCGGGAACAAAAAACAGCAAAAAATAAATTACTAAATAAATAATTAACATTAATAAATAAAAAATTACTTATATCAAATACTTAATTACATTTTACATACTGTATACATGGATCTATAATGATTCGGAAGAAAATGAAGGATTATGTGAGGGAAGGTCCGAACCCGAGGACTCATCGCCTTTGTGTGCGCCATTGACACTGGGTGGACCGCAACTCCTTGAAAATATCAGAAGTAGCCCGCACCCTGGAAAAGTCTGCCCACCCCTGGTCCATACAAAGCAAAAGAATGGAAGCTTCAAATATTAGATGAGGTGACAAGTCATTTACCCGTACGTTTAGAATGAATTCTATACACCGTCTTTGTGTTGCTGCAATCTTTTAGTTTCGTAGTATTAGATTATTAAATACAATCGCAAGAATTTTTTAACACTATCGATTTTTCAGATGTTATTTTTTACTTTCCGAATCCTTCACGTCATGACAAGAAAAACAACAATAATGCACTTTAATTCACAGCTTCTATCTACGACATAATTATCTATACACATGGAAATTTCTAAGCTACAAATTCAAACAGAATGAGTCAAAAATTCGATATAGATTTCTTTAGAAATAAGTAAACATATGGTACTCAAACATATCAACTTTTATATAGGTTAATCTTTATTAATAATCTTTATTAAATTTTGTGCTTTAAAAATGTGAAAAGAAACCTATAGAATTTTGTTAAGAAACAAATTCAATTTTCAGTCATTCTGTTTAACGATTGCATTCCATTGGGTTCACATTTTTTTATATACTTAACAAGCTGAGTGTGATTTTGTATTCTTAGATATGTCATCCGATACAAATATATAAATTGGCATATCTATATATATCTGTATGCATACCATTAAAAATTGCCGAGTACAATTTTTTTTTTGTTTTTTTTTTTGCTAATTTTGTTGAAAAATGATGAGGAAATTTTTTAAATGATTTAAATTACCTTTGAAATGACGTGTATTTTTCCAGCGCTTCGGTCCAAAGTGCTATATCAGAAATTTTAACAGCGTTTGCATAAAATATGTCTAGTATTAGCAGATAGTTTAAACTGTTTATTTTGATTCAGATGTGAAATTTTTATAACTGAATTTTGTTGGAATATATATATATGCGTGTGTGTGTGTGTTCCCCGTGGAGAATACATTTTTGAAACTTCCCCAGTTTTTACAAAAACTTAGCAAAGAAGGAAAGTTTTTTTGAAAGTTTTATTTTAACATATTCTCTTTCAGAATTTATTACTACTACTTGCTTTTATCGTTAATTTTGTTCGTAGATTTTTCAGTCTAAACAAATTCGAAGATATTTTTCTTTTTATTTCATAAGTTCTGAAAACTTGAATCATGGCAGTAGTAACCAAGTGGTGTCAGCAAAGAACTCGCGAAAAGTGATAATTCTGTCGATCCTCCTATTTTGCTAATGATCTGACAGATCGACAAACTGAACATGTTAAATCTATCAGGCTGAAAATCCTTCATTCTGCATGGCTGGTGTTGATATGGAGAGTGTTGTGCCAGTTCAGGAACTGACTTTATCGTTGTTCAGAATTACAAGGCTTGTGATTAGGGTAGAGAAAAAATAAACATACGGAAGTGTTCAGTAAAACAAACGCTTAAGCCAATTTCATGTTAAGCAGATCGAGCAAAACTTGTAAATTCATCACTTTTATTGCACAATGCACTTTTGTTGATCTTTGTCTGAATAATTTGTAGCATTAAGCCTAAAATTGCGAAAAAGGCAAAGTTTGGTTATGAAAGACACTCTTTTACAAAAGTGACACGATACAAAAAGGTTAAAAGGTGCCTTATTATTACATATAACACGCTAAAAAACTTGTTATTTAATTAAAATATAATATTTGCATTGCAAGTGTCGAGGAAATAAAACTCAAGAATTAAAAACGTTTTTCTTTGTTGCATATTCTCAAACACTTTAACATCAATAGTGCTTTTTACCTCGTTAATTTTTTCCTCTTCTACTATACCAAGTATGAAAGCAAAACGCGCATATTCTAATATGGATCCGGGAAAAAATTAAATTACGTACTTAAATATCTCCTTCCTAATAGCAATTAAGAACGAAATACTTTTAATTAATGATTTTTTATAACTTGCTGCCGATCTGTGCAACAGTACACCAACTCCCGAAACAATGCAATGACAAGTGGGTGACCTTGACTAAACTACCCTCTAGAAATGACTTGCTTTCCGAGAAAGATGAAGTTGATAATGCAGTGACTTCCAGTTTTTATTAGATTGAGGCTGATAAGTTTCCACCATAATGATTCTGCGTAAAAAATACAGGAGGTTAAGCAAGAACGTTAGACTTCACTCCCGTATCGCGTTTCCAAATTTCTGCAAATTCACTTAATTTGTTGATCATTCTGAAAAATTACGAAATGTTGGTCTGAGTATGCATAGAAATGAAAGAGTTGCTCTGATGTAATCAAAATGGTATGAACTTAAATTGCATTTTGTCAAAATCTGATTTTTAATAGGCTTAGCAAAGCAAAAACTGAATGTTACAAGAAGAAAAGATTGCTTGTTTGTGTATGAAATTACTCAAAATAGACACTCATAGTAAAAAAAAAATTACTAAATAAAAGGACTTTATTATGTGACTTATACGAAAATGTTTTCATGAAGGTAATCAAATTTCCTCTTGATACCATTTCATTCGTTTTAAGAGAAATTATGATTAGTTTTTACTTATTTATAAGCTGAAATTAAGAAAAGAATTAAACATCCTGAACGTAAAATTATTTAAATTTATTAAAAAGGCTTAGAATCTCAAAGGGCCAAAATTTTTTGGTGCTTCTTAGACGTTTTAGCTTCATTTGAAAATCAAAATGGATTTTTAAATGTTTGAATAAATTAAACTATATTATATATTGATTTTTAATGCGAGATTCCTGAGCCCTGATTTGCTATTTTTTCTTCTCATGATGGAATAGTGAAATAAGGTAAAAAAAATCAGCTCTTTAAATTTAGTTTTAGTTTCACTTCTCTTATAAATGTTTTTCATAATCTGATAATAGCAATAATTCTATCTTTTTTCAAGAATACATCTTACTTTTCTGTAGGTGAGCAACAGTACTCAAGCTGAAGCATCTTCAAGGGAAAAAACATTTACTTGAAACTTTTTTCGATTGTCTTCACCTGAACTAAACTAGCAACAATTTTTTAGACAGAAAATAATTTCAGTATTTGTTTAAATTCGAGATCTCGTGAAATTTTAATCCGTTCATTACACTGAGTTTTTAAAATCCAGAAAGGCAAAATAATATTAACAAAATGTTAATACATCCAGTTAAATATTTATATACACTATAAGAAAATCGTCTTTCATTTTCACCAAAAAATAAAGAAAGAAACTACTTTCCAAAGAACCTAATAATGAGATTATTAACCACATTATACCCTAAAACAAACTATATAGTACATATCAGGAATTTGAAACAATATTTAAAATTAGGTTTAATTTTGAAAAAAGTTCATAAAATTTTAGAATTTCACCAAGAATCCTGGCTTCAGCCATATATAAAAATGAATACGCAATTCCGCACTGAAGCTGAGAACGAATTCGAGAAAAATTTCCACAAATTAATGAATAATGCAATTTTTGGGAAAACAATGTAAAACATACGAAAGCGTGTGGATATTCGTCTGTGCAGTAATGGGGAAAAGGCAGAAAAATTAATATCTAAGCCAAATTTTAAAGATAGGACAATTTTCTGTGAGAATTTAGCAGCTTTTAATATGGGGAGAACCTCACTAACATTGAACAAGCCCATAGCAGTAGGGATGTCGATACTCGATATTTCTACAACTTTGATGTATGAGTTTCATTACCATAAGATGAAAGCGTGCTACGGAGAAAATGTAAAACTTTTATATACTGATACCGATAGCTTTATTTACGATATAAAATGCGATGATATTTATAGTGATATTAAAAAAAATATAGATCTCTTTAATACTTTCGAATACCCAACAAGTAATGTATATAGGATTCCTCTTATAAACAAAAAAGTGTTAGGAAAAATGAAAGACGAAAATTGCGGTAAAATAATGACTGAGTTTATAGGTTTGCGTTCAAAAATGTATTCCTTTAAAGTGGAGGACTGTCATATGATAAAAAAAACTGAAAGGCGTGAAGAAATCAACTTTGGAGAAAAAAATAGATTTTGAAGATTATCGAAGATGCTTACTGGAAAATATTAATTTGTATTCTTCAATGAATTTAATTAGATGTGTGAATCATAACATTTACACGGTGACTTTGAACAAGCTTGCCGTTTCTGCACACGATGAAAAAAGGCACTTGCTAAATAACAAAATAAACACTTTAGCTTTAGGACATTACTCAATTAATTGTGAGCAAAAGTGATTTTTGTTTTATTGCTGTATTCTTCTGTATATACCAAAGTGAAAAATTATGTATATCTATTTCTAAAAACTACTATATACGTTTTGAATTATTACGGATTATTTTTATAATTTCAAAATATGATACTTTGTGTGTAAATAAAATGTTTCTTTTTGTATATTGATTTTATTTGTACTTTTTTTTTATAATTTACTTTAAGGATAATTTTATAATGATATTATGAACATATAAAGTAAGTGTCCTAAAAAATGTCTTCTCATTTGCAATGGAGTTCCCCTACATGATACATCCTTTTTCTATGCTAATATGTGGTCCCTCAAATTCTGGTAAAACTTATTTTGTAAAACATTTATTAGATAAAAAAATAATCAAGCCTTTCCCTCCAAAAGTTATTTGGTGTTATGGCGCTTATCAAGAACTTTTTAATGAAATACTTGATGTTGAATTTCATGAAGGTATACCCCATGATATAGAAAATATGAGAAATGTTCTTATAATTCTAGATGATTTAATGAGTGAATTGGGTGATGATAAAAAATTATCTAATTTGTTTACAAAGGGAAGTCATCATAAAAATATATCTGTTATCTTTATTGTTCAGAACATTTTTCATAAAGGTCGAGAAATGAGGAATGTTTCTTTAAATGCTTCTTATTTATGTTGCTTCAAAAGCGTTAGAGACAAACAACAAATTTCCTGTTTAGCTAGACAAATGTATCCATTAAAATTAAAATTTTTCTTGAAAGTTATAACGATGCAACAACTCGTCCATATGGATATTTATTTATCGATTTGAAACCTGAAACTATTATCGTACTAACTATCGTGAAATTTATCGTACGAACATCTTTCCTGAGGATAAAAATATTGTTTATGTTCCTCGATCATAATGTTTCCAGAAATAATTAATTTTACTTTAATCATTTCTTTGTAAAAAAAAACATAGTATTTAAAGGATTGTAATGTATTATATACAACATTTACTCTAATCATGTCGACTAAACAACATGTTAAGCATTTAAAAATTTTAGTGAAGAGTAAAACTAAGAAGAAAATTTTGCGAAAGTTTCCAAACTCTTTGATAAAGGCCGTATGTGAATGTGCTATGAACACTTTAAAAGGCAATGTTCCATTAACCAAACGTCAGAAATCAAATCTGGCCCCTTTTAAAACGGTCGCACGAAAGTTAGGGGATAGATCCGTTCCTTTGTATAAGAAGAGGCATTTGTTAGTTCAAAAGGGGGAAGGATTTCTAAGTTTCTTAATTCCCGCAGCCCTTTCGGTTTTATCTTCTCTGTTTAATGGAGCATACTAAGAAATTTATGCTTGTCCCTGAAGAGATAATTCGAAGATTCGCCGAAGACCAATTGTCTACACTAGATAAACAGATGCATGCCATTCTTCAAAGGAAAAATATCACGTAGAAGAAAAAGCAACTCTTTATCTACAAATTCTTCAGAAGTTTGTAAACTTTCCCTATCCTAGTAAAAATTCTGATATCTTGGAGACAGTGGATACAAAACAAGAAAATTATCAAAATCAGTCTACAGACAAGGTTGAAGATAAGACAAATACCATTACAAGCATATCACCAAAAGAGCATGTTGAAACCCGCCCCAAAGATGAAGTAAACGCTGATAGAATTGAAGAGGAGATAGGAAATATAGCACCAGGGAAATACAAAAATATCCCAAAGAAAATTTTAAACTTTATCCAGCAGAATCATGGAGAAATATACTGGACACCTGATAAAGAGCTAATAGTGGATGGAAAAATTATACGCAATACAAATATTATAAATTTGATTACTCATCTAGTAAGGGACAGGAAAAAAACCCTTTGGATTTGAATTTTTTAACGAAGTTTTAAAAAGAAAAAATTTTCCATCATGTTATATTAAGAATAAATATCTGAAAACAAAAACATTGTATGCAAAACCTTCGTCATGGATTGAATATTAAGTATAGCTTTTGTTCTTCAATATAAAATTTTTTTTTAACAATTTGATCTATTTAGTTCTTGTTTTTTACACTAAAATATATTAATATAATTGAAAAATATTAAAAGAGTCGGAAAAAAAATTGAAAAAAAGTTAGAAAATTGTTGATGGATTTGAAGGCAAAGTGCTAAGGTTAATACTGATAAAATTTCTTTTTCATATTAGTCTTAAAATAATAAACTCTTTGTAAATTTAAATATATGGAAACTTATAAATTTCAAAGAAAAATTATATACATCTTATAATAAAAATAATAATACAAGCACAAATATAAAAAAATATATTTATTACCATCTAAAATTTAATCTTACATTATATCTTTTCTTAAAATATTGATACAGTCGAAAATCATTGAGTTTACTGCGAGAGAATTCATATAACACATATTCCATAGAATAACCTTGGCTTATTTTTAAAAGAAAATACACGCAATAAAGTCCACAAACATTTGATGTGAGACTTTGGATGGATTTCTTATTCCATTTCACATTCGTAAACTGTTCAGCATACTTAGAAATATGATCCCCGTACATTTCTGGTGGAATCCATAAGAATCAAAAAATTCTAAAGTGTTCTTGTCTTTAATATGCATCGCCAACCAGTGTGATCCTTCTTGGTCACGTGTATCCGTATTTATAACTAGAGTAGTACATTCCTTTGGAGGAGGTATTTCGTCTGATGGGAAAACTCCAATGAAATATCTTGATGCATATCTATCTCTAGATAAAATTCGATGAATCTGTGAGGCATACATTAGCTTCCAAAATCGAAGAGCACGTTTCTTGTTTTGTTTATTTCAATCAGAGATTCAAATTCGGCAAAAACTATTAATGAAACAGTCTGTTCAAGAGCTTTATTAAATTTTAATTCTATTCTTAAGTTATTGTGCTTGATCAAATTGAAATGTTCCCCGTCACATAAATCAGGTGATAAGTGAAACAGATAGAACTTATATCCTTTAGGAAATTCAGTTCTCGATAAATAATGGCCTTCAGACTGTAAGAACAGATTCTGGTATGCTCTAATATAGTTATCTTTTTCAAAATCTAGTTCTAATGGTTGATGAGGCATTGGTTGACCATTTACATAAACCCCTACAAAGTTCGTATAATAATGGTTGAATTCGAAGGGAGATTTCTTATAGTTTCCGTTAAATGCATCATTATCCACGCAAGCCAAAACCAATCGTTTAGGCATCTGCCCCGAAAAAACGTTAACCTGAATGAATGAATAGCTGAATTGAGGTATAGAAAATACTTTACATACAAATCGGTCAATGGGGCATTTAGCTGTTGCTTTCTCTAAAGATTTTGCATGTCCTATGAGAACTCCTGGATTTACACGTACTTTTCTTACAAAGAGAGAGATGTGATCAAAAACAACTTTATAATCCCCATTTCCCATTAAGCAAAATTCTGTTTTACTTCTAATGAGTTTAATCTTTAAATCCACTAGGTTAAGTAAAAGTCTATCTTGATTAAACAAATCTACATGAAGTCGCCCCATCATATCAACAGTTGCGCTGTTTTTGAATAATGAAGCTCGTTTGTTGAATCCTTCATTTGGGTCCTTATTATCTTCATCATATATACTCATTCGACTCGCTGTATCCTTATAATAAACTTCAGATGTAAGCTGTGAAATCTTGCTGTCATACCCATGGTTTAAAAGAGTTTCTATGATAGCTCTATAAGCGTAAGTATTACTACTAGATGAAATGATTCTCTCGTTTAAACTAACATCCACGAGAAAATAAAGAGTGAAGGAGAAGATTAACGGGGCCGACTTTATTTTCTTTTGTAATTAGTTTTCCATCACTTTTTAAAATTTTTGCTCTAATGTAAAGTTGAGTTTGAGATAAATCAAGGTACTCTCTCTTCACCGCTTCCCGAAATGATGAATTCAATAGGTCCTCCGTCAGATACATTTGCTATTGGATGAAACTGAACCCAATGACCTCTTTCAATTACTGATTGGGTAGGTGGAAAGGCAAATAAAATAAGTTCGGATTTTACACATTCTGGAGAATCCTTCAAAAGAAATGCCATTTTTACAGCGTATCAAAAATATCACGTCTTTTCTTCTTCCTTACTTTCGATTGAATGAGATATTTTGGAAGTTTCTTCTTTCTTTTAAAGGCTTTCCCTTTACCGATCATATCATCTGCTTTTTTAATTGCCTTCTTTGCTAATATTCTTCCTGCTTCCTTTGCCCTCTATTCAGCTGATTTTTGCAGTTTTCGTAATTCTACTAAATCATTCGCTATTTGAGTGCCTGTTCTTAAAACTTCTTTTCGAACAGATTTGGCTCCTCGGCATAAAAAGGGTAAAGCAGAACGGAATATTCTTTTAAACCCTCCTCCGAGGCCATATCCCTTTTGAAGTGATTGACCTTGATAATAAGAAAGTCCATTGCCAGCTTGGTCGATGAAATAGTCTTCATATTATTTTAAACAACAAGTATACGGAACGAGCATCTTTATTCCATCAAGTTTGATCCCCGAATGAGCTTTATACCTCCATTATTTTTAATTTATACTATTTGTCTCATGCGAAAATGGACCACCGCTATAACTCTACCCCTTTCAAAGGGTACTAAATAACCTAAATGCAATTTAAGAACCAATTCGATTGCTTGAAATTGCTGGCGTATTACGGGAACATAATGAGGTCTTGTATAGTGTGAATTCACCACTTCTCCATCTTTTCCTTCAACTTTTACAATTTTCAAAAGGGGAGCTTGAATATCTCCTACAATTTGAGGTTCTACCAAATCACAATAAACATATATAAGGGGAAACGAAGCATTAGGATCAGCGATATAAGGACTTTCTACTTTCCCTTTAATTTCCCCTGGTTCGAAACCAAGGAGTTCAGAAACACCTTCATTTAAAATAATTTTAGCGTGTCCTTTTGTCTTGATTTTCACTCTTTTGACAACAGGATGATAATGAAATTCTATTTTGTTCTTAAGGGGTCTAAGGGGTGTTAAAAATTTTTTTTTTCGAATTTTCGAAAAAAATATATCTTGTTCTTTATTTTTTTCTGAACATTTTGATACTAACCACGTGACAATACTCTAAAAACTTCGAAAGTTATTCAAAAAATTGCAAACAGCAATTTAGTCATAACAACTTTTAAATGGACACATGCCACGCCCATTTATTTTTAAATTCATGCATACCATTTATTTTTTTGTTTTTAATAAGCCTCATGAAATATTTTAAGCGCTTGAGTTGATCAGAAGGAAGCCTGCAACTCAACACATTCATTCTGCTGTGTTTTGATTCTCTTGTGTTTACTTTAGTACACGTTTTTTTAAAACGCTTATCTAAAGCGAAGATTTTTGTTGTTTTATTTTGAAAAAATCGTTGGGCAATGTGCCCCAGGAAAAGATTTAGAGGAATTAAATATTTAAAGGTAAGTGACTCACATGTTACAGATATTAAACATACGAAGAAGTGTGTAGAAATGAAAAGTACAAGTAAGTGTGCCGAAATGAAAAATGCTTCTAGTAAAAAACTTTCAGGAATTCTGACTTCATTAAAGTCAAATCTTGTTAAGGTAAGTGAAAACTTCAAAGAATATCGTATTTTTTGATTTTATTTAAACCTTTAGCTCTATTTTGTCAGTATCATGCTGTTTAAAATGTCATAAACCATTAACAATTAATGAAAAATCCACTCGTGGTTTATGTTCGAATTTTGAAATACATTGTAAAAAATGTGGGAGTATTTGTACTTTTTCAAGCTGTGAAAACATTGGGAATAAAAATAATGCTCCAGAAATTAACAGAAGATCTATTTTAGCAATGGGATGCATAGGTCAAGGTTTAGAGTCATTAAAAACCTTTTGTTCTGTAATGAGTCTTCCTAATCCTGTTGAACAAAAATCATATGATGTTATTAATAATAAACTTTCACTTGTTATGAAGGAAGTCGCCGAAGAAAGCATGAACAGGGCAGCTGTCGAAGAAAATTCTTCGTTACCTGATAACATTTTAACGGTAAGTGGTGATGGGACCTGGAAGACGAGAGGACATTCATCGTTGATTGGAGTATGTACTCTAATAGGGAGCGAAACAGGTAAGGTTTTGGATCGGGAAGTGTTGTCCTCATTTTGCAAATGAAGCGACAGTTATAAAGGGGTAAAGTTTGGTATCAAGTACAATAAATTGCAAAGAGCGCATAAGATTTCATGTAGAAAAAATTATTCTGGCTCTGCTGGTAAGATGGAGGTTGACGGGATGTTGAGGATTTTTAATCGATCAGAAAAGCTTCACGACCTGAAATATTCGAACTACATAGTAGATGGCGACACAAAAACATTCAATGCCCTTTCTGAAAACAATCCATACGGCTATGACCATCTTATTCAGAAAATAGAATGTGTAGGCCATGTGCAAAAGAGAATGGGTACAAGACTTAGGAAGCTTAAATTAGTATATGGTAAGAAGAAATTATCTGATGGTAAAACTATAGGCGGTAAAGGTAGGTTAACTGATAGTTTAATTGATAAGCTTGCGCATTACTATGGTAATGCTATTCGATGCAATTCTACTAGTGTAAAGGAAATGCGGAAAGCCATTTGGGCTGTTCGGGGTCATTCTTGCAGCACCGATGATGAACCGATGCACTGATTTTGTCCTACAAATCCAAATACATAGTGTAAGTATAATGCCGCAATTAATAATAATTTACAAAATTATAAACACAAACCCTCAGTTGCGAAAGCTGTTCGAGATGTAATTAAGCCTGTATTTGCAGACTTATCTCATCTGGCACTCCTGAAGAAATGCTTAGGAGGTAAGACACAGAATCCTAATGAAAGTTTAAATTCATTAATCTGGAAGTTTTGTCCGATGACGATTGATTCTATCCTTCAGATTGCAGAGATTGCTGCAAATCTAGCAACCAGCATTTTTAATGATGGAAATCAAATACTTATTACTATTTTAGAGAAATTTGGCTTAAAAATTAACAAAAATGTTTGTGTGTTCCTGGCTGAACATGACAATCGTCGAATCTTTACGTCAAGAAAGAGGAGCTCAACGTCATCGTTTGAATCTCGCAGAGATTAAAAAAATTAAAAAGAGTACAGAAATTGAGCTGTTTGGGCAACAGGAAGGCATATCCTATGATCCTGGAGCATTTTAGCATGTAAGTTTTAAAATTTATTTTCTCAAATTCAATTTAAAACTTTAAAGCCTTTTTTCTCAGTTTGTGTTTTTTTCACTTACGCGCATTGCGTTTCAAAAACTATCATACTTTGATGCATAAAACTTTACAGAATTATAAACTCTATCATAATCTTTAAATCCTAGCTATTTATAGTATTACATATTTGTAATTTTTCGAAAAATTTTAAAAAAAATAAATTTTTTGAAAAATTTTTAAAAATGTACTTTTTTAATTTTTTAAAAATATTATTTTTTATTCTTTTTATATCTAATCGCTACCATCTAATAAGGATATATTTGACTTTATAAATCAACTTATTGCTAGTAATTAGAATTATTATTTCAGAAAATATCATGCGCGTCGTAAAACTTACTATTTGTTTCTTACAAAAATTTTTCTTATATTTATGTGCTTATTATTTTTAAAATTATGATTATATTTTAGACATTTTATACTTTTTTGAAGCTTTATTCCTTTATAAAAAATGTGTAAAAGAATCAAATTATTTCATTTTAACCTCAAAGAATTATTTCTAGTCGAAAATTGTTCATATTTTGTGCTCTCGAAACATTTTTAACACCCCTGAGACCCCTTAAAATCTTCTAAGTTCATTCCCTCTAAAATGTCAGGGATGGACTCGTAACATCCTTGAGGAATTTTTCTAGCTATCAACTTCCCATCGCTCAGATAAAAACCGAATAAATTATTACCCTCTCTTATATTATACCATGTATGAGGGTAAATAAAGTCAACTAATCCCATTTCCCATTCTCCCTTTAGAGTAATAGGAGTCGGAAGTTGTGTAATAAAATGTGAAATTTTATTTTCTGGAAAAAAATCTTTGGAGCTATCACTCACAAGTGTTACGTAAAAAGACATTTTCACAACTGATGATTAAGTAGGTATAGATCGTACTTTATAGATGTTTCTCGTCATGTACCCACATGTTAAATTTTTCTGGATACCCTAAAAATTGTACAAAATATTCAATCCTGCCATTCTTTTTTCGTGTTTTCAGAATTTTTTCGATAGGATAATAGCCTGAATCCGTTACTTTTTGAAGTTCTTCTTCATAAAATGTACCCCGAATTACTTCTCCTGTTAAGTCTTTTACTTTATATACAGTGGGGTCCCTACGAAGAATGTGATAAATGGTAAAAATCTCTCGCGTCCAATTTTGTTCATATCCTTTTTCGAATATTAATTTCTCTCTGCTAATTCGAACTGTATCCCCTATTTGAAATCTAGGTTTAGATAATGTTTCATTTTGATTTCCATATAAATTTTTACATGCCTCCTTTTCATTTTCATCGGTTACAGAAGCGGGTGCCATCTGAATACTTCTGTGCCAAGTGTTATTATAACTAAGGACTAATTTATCAATAACATCGATATAACGCTTTGTATTCATTTCCGTAAAATACTTCCACATTTTTGTCTTTAACGTTCTATTAAATTGTTCTACAACAGAGGCCTTCGTATTATTATTCGTCATAAAAAAATACCATTTTCTTCTTTTTGAGATAATTCTGAAAAAGTTTGTTTGTAAATTCTGTACCAGCATCAGTTTGAAGTTTAAGAGGAATATGTTCAGAAAAGATTCGTTCAAAGGCCGATACTATTGTTTTCGCATTCTTATCATGTAATGCATGATATTTACATGATAATACCCAAGCATATTTAGATAAAACACAGATACAAGTAAGTAAAAATCTATACCCATCATTAGACTTAGTAAGAGACGGCATATCTACTAAATCAGCCTGAAATTGCTGATTCATTCTAATTACAAATACTCTATTTTTCCTAAATTTCTTTTTAATAGGTTTATGTAGAGTATATGAATCTTTCCCACTCAACCACTTTTTAATATCTTTCCTGGGAAATTTTCCGTTTATTGCTCTAAATAAAGTTTCAACACCACCAAAACTACCCGGCTCTTCAGGTTCTCGATAAGCCCTTTCAAGATCCATTCTTAACTAGGAATGACATGTGTATTGAATAATATCATATGCATGAATAATGTTAAAAGCAGAATACTCAAGCTATTTATACCATTAAATTTATAAGAATAGCAACACTTTAAAAAGAATTTAAATAGAATATAATAAAGAGGAAACACACACACGTACAAATGCAAAGTAAAGAGTAAATAATAACACAGACACATATACAAATAAATATTTTTTTATTTAATACAAACGATTAGGATCAGAAAGCAATGTACATACTTTTGGTACTATCAAAAATAGAAAGCAAATCCCACTTATTTACAAACATTGGATTTAGGTAATTTAACATTTGAATATTTCGTTGAATAAAGTCTTGAATTAGTTGCTCAAAGTTCATTGCAAAGAAGGCTAGATCACCATAGAGTTGCAAACGAGTTTCATGATCCATTGTAATGCCTTCATGTCCGAGTTGATTTGCATATTCCCGAGTACATACAAAACCTTCAAACACGTCAGCATCGAACTCCCTAAGTATTCATAAAAAAGTTCTATTAATGAAGTAGTTAGTATTGATTCTACTTCCGAAATGTCTGTATTCACAACAACATTTGGTGTGATTTTCGAAACTTCATTTAACAACAATTTTCGAAAAATACAATCAAATACCATGGACATGGCACTTTCCGTAATTCTTTTGCGAATTTGTGCTAATTCTAACCAACAGTTTTCATTCATATCACAAGTTCCTGGGATAAACTTTCTAGAAAAGTCCTTCTGTTTGAAGTATCGCTGGCAGGTAATATGTGAAACATCCTCGATGAACACAGTCGAAATCATCAAAGCGTCTTTCAGAACATAAGTATCTTCGGTTGAGGTGGAGTTCACGTTGATTAGCTCGATTCGATTTGCAAGGGATTGCCAGAGCACAGGCGACATACAGACACCTTTTTTAGTTGGGTAAAGCTGATTGTTTTAATCTTTTCCATATTGTCGTAGATGAACTTGCACAGAAGAAGCAAAATATGTCACCGCAGCATAGATTTCTTGCCCCAAATGGAAATGATGTGGTGGTACAGCATTGTCCGAGAAGGAGGAATCTAGTTTGGCATCTTTATTGAAGCACACATGCTTAGCTGACATATTTGGGGGATTAGCCATTCGTTTCATTTCCCCAATTCTGTACGAGTCCGTTTAAAATAGAACAAAATTTAAAAACTACAGTCTATGACAGAGAAAGGGCTAGAAATGATTTTCAACTAAATATAACCCACGTCTATGACTAGAACTTTACACCAATACTGAACTGTGATTAGTTTGTCTGGGTGTTATCACAAAACTTACATAAGCTGATTGGTGAAACAGAATAATGTATTCTTACACCGTGGATTGTTACATTGGGCGTAATTTGGTCTTGTTTTCAATATTCATGTAACAACATGTTTATAGCATGTTTACGCATTCCTTTCCCTTATCAATTCTTAATAATTCTGGTGTGAATTTTTGTCAGGTCCAAACACGTATTCTCTACGCATTTTCGAAATTTATCTACTGGTATGAAAATGAGAAATTCTTAGATTATAATAATATATCATCGAATTTTACAAACAGAAAATGATATTAACTTTTCAGAAACAGGAGTCTTACAACTCAACTTGATACTGAATATTTCTACTTGACCTTAGATATTATGAACATAAAATAAATATAAAGTGATAGGTTTTCATGGTTGAATGGGTAAGGGTCCAATCCTCTAACATTCAAGTATGAAGACTTTTGGGGTTCGAAACTAAACTTCAGAATAAGTATAATTCTGCACTTGTTAATTCAAATCGTTCATAGATGGCGCCACAGGTGAATAATACTTTAGTTTTAAAAGAATAAAAAATACTTAATGGAAAAAATAAAAGATTTTAATAAAGTATATTCATTAGCATTAAGCCATAAATTATATCCCCTCCAGAAAGTTTGATTCATTTATCCCAATTAAAATTTGCTTCCAATGACGTAATTAAAAAAATCAGAATTCTTCCCAATTAATTAAAACTATATAAGAATATAACTCGTTATCGCTAAAAAGTACATTTCCACTACCCATATCTTGTCAGTATAGAGCCCTGAAACCCTTATCAGTCAGTAGGACTTTCCACCTCTTGCAGTCCGAAGGGGATCCACCCAGTCCAGACCCACGGGGGAGGAAATTTCTACCCCCTTTCTCTCGGCTCCCCATAGCTCCACTGGCCCAACCGGTATATTTTAACTACTAACGTAATGTTTGAAGACGCATTTATGTACTATTAAAAAAATTATAAAGGGCATTGTTGCGAATGTTAAGAATTTCATATAATTTTAAATTCAGATTTTAACAGATTGATGTAGAAGAAAAAAACGAACATCTAAAATACATGATGCAGTCTGCAATGCCATAATCTTGATAAACAGAAGACGGCATTTTCACTTGCTAGGGCAGAGCAGGTTTAGGCAGGGGCGAACTGGACAAAAAAAGAGGGCCCCGCGGTATCGACGGATGCCGTACTTGCAGTTTTCAGGCAAAATTATAATAATTACAAATACAAAAATAAAACTTGCAATTTCTTCATACATTTTTATTACCACGAATTGGGGAATTGATTTCTAATATATTTTGTTGTGTTTCACAATATTTAAGGTAACCAACCGTAGTCCTTTAGATAGATTTGTATCACTTCTCGTAAACCATACTCCTATTAAAACTCGTGCATCCGAAATACACCTTATGTAATCTTAAAAAATTATATAAACTATAACGGTTAATTTTGATTTATGCAAATTATTAAATGTTCCTATTTAGCCATTTCCGTCGAAACAGTTTCATGGAAAAAAAATCGGACTCACCCATTCATTAGGGAATTGTATGATTCCAGCAATAAGTTTTATTTTTCACCAATTAGGATTGCGTCACTTCGAGAATACCCCTTAGATAATCGTTTATATGTTCTCCATTGTAAATTATACATTTTTCTTTCAATTAGGTTTATTTCAGGAGGAACTTTGATTTATTTTATTCTTGAAATACAAGATTTAAATAAATTAATTTTTTCTTGTCAAATGTATTTGCTTAATAATATATATATTTGCGTATTATATTAAAATTTTGAACTACCCAAAAGTATATATTTTTACTCCTCTAAAAGCTCTTAGGATTTTAGAAATGGTCTTACAATCCATCTATGGTTTATATATTCTAAAGTGAAAAATATATTTTTATAACTGTATTTTTGTGCCTCGTTTATAAAAATAAAAAATTGTTTTAGGCTACGGCTTATAAAATCTACTTAAATAAGCGGAGGAATAGTATTTTCACATAATATGATTATTTTTGACTGCAGTAAATCAGATACTTATATTTCAATTTCTTTACAATTTGAATAGAAGTTGTAAGCAATTTTACGAAGAGAATATTAAATATAAACTCATTGGCTATATTTAAAAGTAAAATGTTTTATTTTGATACCCCATAGCTCACACTCTAAAATAAGACTCATTTACAATCATATGATCAGCTTTGGTGATATTTGGTGGCTCATTCTCTGTTTTCTACACAGCAGGCATTATTTTTTTTTATACTCAAAAGATTGAATAAAGAATACATTTCCAAATGTTATTTTTTTCAAATTTGATATGAATACAATGGGGAATTGTCGGTTAGCTTCACTGAACAAAATTGTTTTAAGTGTACTGTTTTGAAAGACAAAATTAATTGGGAGAAGTTTTTCTCTCATAGAATTTGTAATGACTGAACTGTGTAAAAGATGTATTTATCGATGAATTTTCCGTTTTTTTTTAAATAAATTTATTTGCAAAACTCATCATGCTCCTAATTGCATAACATGAGGCTTACAGACGTAAGTGGTAACAACATTACAAAATAATAATAATAATAAAAAATTTCCGTTTAACACTAAAGAAACAGAAAAATAAAAAATTAAATTTGAATAGAAATTGGTTAGAAATACTTTCACATTTTAAACACAAATATATATTCTCTTTAAAATAAAAAAAAAATTGACTAAATTTGCTTTTTGCTCCCTAGCAAATGCCGATGTAAAGAATGTATTTTTGCTTTGTACAAGTTGTTTGACTATGAAATACAATTTAGATTTTTTTGAAAAAATTCATTTATCATAAAAAACATTATTTATAGGATTAAAATATATATAAATTAAAAGTAATGAAATCACTCTTTATGTTACTTTAAATTTAAAATATAATTGAATAGAAGAGGATTGATTTTATTTCATAAATCTAATAGTTCTATTTAATGAAGCTCCATTTATTCTCTTAATGTTTAAAAGAGAGAGAGAGAGAGAGATGGTCACACTTTTACTCTTTTTAACGAAGTTACTATTTAAAAAAAAACATTACAACTTCCACAACAACTACACAAAACTTCCACAACAAATACAAGGTGCTTTTTCCAAGATCAAATCGTAATACCAAAATAATTTATTTTTTTAAAATTAATTTTTAAAAATTTTGTTTTGTTTAAATTAAGCAAGTATTTTTCAACTTTTGTAACAAGTTTCTTACTTTCGAGTTTTTTTTTTTTAACTCTTCACTTTTATTGTGACTTAACAGATCACAACCACGTGGACCCCACTTTTTCCGCCCAAGATTTGCAGAATGCAACGTCACAGCTGTGAAAGAGTGTTTTCCCGGTTTTAAATTAACACAGAGACCAAACTGAGTAATAAAATCTTCCCCTGTAGACCACCCACAAACTTTAAAGGGGGAAGGAATTAAAGCTGTTGCACTTTCGAAGGAATTCGCAAAAGAGAAGTAAACGCTTTCGGGATGATTTTTCAGGACAGGGACGAACACTCAGAGGGTTAAAAGATATCCAAAAGCAGATCACACCGAAAACTGTTTCAATCATGTGCGGACGTGTTTTTCTGAAACTTCTGAGAAAAGAAGTGGCTAAACACATTCAATTCCAAAACCTGACTACGATTAAATCGACGCAGAAATAGTTCTCACTACATCAATGGTAGAGCTCTTATGTAACCATATCCAAGAAAATATTTCATCATTGTTCATATGTTACGGATGTTTAGAAGGATACGAAAATCAACTTGGTCATGAATGTATGACATATTCAAATAAACAAAGAAATTCCAAATATGGTGATTTAGCTACATTAAACATGGACTGGGATAAACTGGTTGCAGATTTTGTTAATCGAAAAATCCAAATGGTAAATTACACATTAGGGAGATATTTCTCAATAAGTTGAATATGAATGTTTTGATAGAAAATGCTAAACCATGTTGCTGCAGATTCTTTATTATTATTGTAAATAAAAAAAAAGAAGCGAGTCTTACAATAGTCGCATATGATGTGTAAACATCTGACATGTTATCGTGGTAAATACGCAATAGTGATTTTAATCCTGAAAAAAATGAATCGGGTATGATTGGAAATAATTTTCTATCGAATAATTATATCTGTAATGAAAATTTTATTTAATTAACACAAGGAGTACTGCAAATTTGAACTAAAATATTTATTCTTGTTCAAATTAGGGAAGAGCAGAGACAAAAGATTTATGAAAACTAAAATATGAAACATATATTTGTGATTTCAAAGTATTTTAAAAATCGTTGAAAAGCAGCGTCAATAATAGTACCACTGTTAGTTGTCCAAACATTTCGATTTGTGTTCATGTCGAGCTTGATTTCATCATTCAGAAAAGCTATAAGCAGCTCAGCTTCTGGTAAACTGAAGTTAACGTTAAAATCACCATTCAAAATCATGGGAAGCAAGTGAATTTTTTAAAAAAAAGAGCAGAAGCACCTTTGGTACACGGTAAAAGTACAAACTGCAGGAAATCTTTAATTTCTTTAACTGTTTGATTCAGAGAAATGTATGCGACCACCGAAATGATGTTTGTCCATTTTCAAATAAGAATTCTGCCGCACATATGTCCCCAATATATTGAATAACAATACCCAGTCCACTTGTTAAGAATAGTTGACTCCTTTCGCCGTCCAGAGATGGCGCCACGAACTGAACTTGGTTTTCTGGAAGCCGGAGTGATTTCGGCGGGAAAACGACATTCGATTCGGATTATTCGGTTGTAATGGTCGCCATTCTTGTGATTATGTGTTGTGAAATGTTTTTCTTTTATCGTACATGTAAAGGCATGAGTGTGTGTGTGAAGCAAATATATACATGAAAAGTCGACTTGTGAAATCATTGGTGTTATTCATTAATAATCTTCATTTATATATCTTTCATTCAGCTTTATAAGAAATACTTCCACAGTGTTCATACGCCCAGCATGGAAAATGGCGGTAAGTCAAAATCCGTTCGTTATACAATTCATAATTGCATTCTACATCAAACTCAAAATCTAAAGTTTCATTCTCATTCATAACATGTGGTCCGTCGAATCGCGGAGTTATTGATGTGATTTATTCTTTGTTATTTTAATTATTCGTTTCATACTCGATATTCTTATTCTAGTGCATTTATTCTGATACGAATTCTTGAAGTATTCTTATACATTCTGATTGATATTCTTTATTATTTGATTCTAGACTTATTATTTTGTTCTATTTTGTATACATATTTTTTGATAGTTGTGTATTTGCATTGTGTAGGCATTTGTTATTATTGGTATAGTTGTGTATTTTGTGTAGAATTAAAAAATTTCATTCATAAATCATGGCTCCAAAACAGTTGAAAAATAGTGATAAATTTGATTTAATTATAAAAGAATTAAAAGTTTTTGAAAGTAGGATAAATAAATGCGATGATAATAAATCACGCATACGTGTTTTAAAAACCCAAGTGTTGCAATATGAAACTAGATTAACTGAAATATTCGGTGAATTGTCAACGCATGAAAGTGATGAATCATTTGACATTTATATGAAATATAAAGATATACTATTCAATTGGGTTGTTGACCTTGAACAAAAATATGAGGTTGAGGAAGTAAAAAATAGTATTCATGTAAAGTCTTCAGTAGTAAATTTACCAAAACTTGAAGTTCCGCATTTTTATGGAAATTGCGAGAACTGGATTTCATTCAAAGAATTATTTAAGTCTTCTATTCTAGATAACAAATCAATAAGTGATCTTGAAAAATTGCAATATCTGCAGGCTTCTGTTCGCGGGGATGCAGCCAAATTAATTCGGGGTTTTGCAATTACTGTGGACAATCTTAAGAACTGTTGGGATATACTGTGCAGTCGGTATGAAAACAAACGACAATTAGCTCTTAGCCAAATAAATAAGCTATTTAGTATTAAGATATCCAGGGCAAATACTTCAAAATTGCTTTTGGAAATAATAGATATTTGCAATGAAGTCATTCGAAATTTGAAAACTTTGGATTTAGAAACAAATTCATTAATAGAGTTGATCATAATAAATTTTCTCATTTCAAAAGTGGATGCATGTATTAGTCAACGGTGGGAATTATCTTTGGAAAATAATAAAATTCCCACTCTTGAGGAATTTAGAGTTTTCATTGAAAGAGAAGCTCGTGGTCTGAATGAGTTAAAATTTGTAAAACCTGACATTAAGAAAGGTAATGTTAAACCATTAAATTCATTTAACAAATCAAATGTAAATACTACTGTTGTCAAATGTAACCAAGTAAAATCAGGGGTAAAATTAGATGTTGGTCAAAGTAACAATTGCATTCTATGTTGTCAAAGCCATGCCTTATTCAAATGTCCAACTTTTAATTCTATGAATGTAAATGAAAGATGGCAAGTGGTACGGAACAATAATTTATGTACCAATTGTTTGAGGAGTAACCACAGGCTTGACACATGTAGAATAGGATTCTCTTGTAAAAACTGTTCTGAAAGACACCATACATTATTACACAGATATTCAGTCAGTCCTTCAGCAGATACGCAAGCAAATTCTGTTGTGACAGTGTCTAACAATTGCACACAATTGGCAGAAGGTCACGTATTGTTGTCCACAGCATTAATAAATGTTAAATCTAAACATGGTAAACAAATAACTTGCCGTGCTTTGATAGACAATGCTTCTCAAAATTCTTTGATTTCCAAGCAATGTGCTGATCGCTTAAAATTGCCATTAAAACACACCAATCATAAATTAGTAGGTGTAAATGAAACATTTGCTGAAATTTCATTATATTCGACAAATTTGGAATTTTTTTCTTGTGTTTCCTCTGATAAATTTCAAGTAAAACCTTTGTTAGTCTCGAAAGTCACTTCAGCTATGCCAAACTTTCCAATTAAATATCATGAGTGGCCTCATATCAAAGATCTAACTCTTGCTGATCCAACGTTTTATATTGAAAATGAAATAGACATTCTTCTAGGTACTGATGTTTTTATGACAATAATTTCAGGGACTCCTATAATGGCACCCAAAGGTACCCCATCAGCATTGCCAACAAAATTAGGTCATTTATTGTCAGGTACCATAAATACACCATATTATCAAAATTCATCCCTAATCTGTCACACCCTTTTAAACATAGACCATTCTTTGAAACAATTTTGGGAACTTGAATCTGTTCCTAAGGAAATTCCGTCAAAGGATGAGGATGAGCTATGTGAGTCTATATTCGTAAATTCTCATATTCGTAATGCTGATGGTAGATATATTCTAAAACTGCCATTTAGAGATGATTCAAGTCTTGGAGATAGTAAGGAGGGTGCATTAAAACGATTCTATTCTCTTGAAAGAAAACTTCACTCTAATAATCAATTAAAGGAACAATACACAGAATTTATGAAGGAATACCAAAACCTTGGTCACATGACGCCTCTCGCATCAGATGTAAAATCTCCACATTATTTCTTACCACATCATGGTGTGATTAATGATAATAGTTCCACAACCAAATTAAGAGTGGTGTTTGACGGCTCATTCAAAAGTACAAATGGAAATTCTTTGAATGACATTCTGCTGACTGGTAAAAAACTACAGTCAGACATTTTTCTAACTTTACTTAAATTCAGATTCTTACCAATTGCTTTTTCTGCTGACATTGCAAAAATGTATAGACAGATATTAATATCACAAGATGATGTATGCTTTCAACAAATATTTTGGAGGAAGTCTCCAGAGGAACCATTAGGGATTTTCAAATTAAATACAGTTACCTATGGTACATCTTGTGCCCCATTTCTTGCCATCCGAATTTTGAAACAATTATGTGAGGATGAAAAACATCGTTTTCCACAGGCAGCTAAGCTCGCAAAAAATCATTTCTATGTTGACGATTTGTTAGCCGGTGCTGACTCATTGGACTCGGCTAGGAAAATTGTTCACGAACTGCAAAATGTAATGTCCGCCGGTGGATTTGAGCTGCGAAAATGGTCATGCACTCATCCAGAAGTCTTGTCAGACTTGCCAAACAGTCTAAAGACAAATATTTCCTCACATTCATTTGATGATGAGTCCACCCAGAAAATTCTTGGCTTATTCTGGGATCTAAACGAGGATTCCTTTAAAGTAAGATCAGTCTTACCAGACCAGGTATCCACAAAGAGACAGATGCTATCAATCATCGCACGCATCTTTGATCCTCTGGGGTTTGTCTCTCCCTCAACTATAATTTTAAGGGGGTCACTTCACAAAAGTCGATCCAAAAATCGATTTTTCAATTTTGATTGAAAAAAAAAATACCACTCTTTCTCTTTCTACTGCAATTTAAATTTTTGTTCTAGTTGAATTAGAAGTATTTTTAATATTTTTTTAAAAATTTGTTTACATCCGTCAAACCCAAAACCAGCTGATTGCCACGCCCCTTTCATTTCAAAACAAAAGACACTTGCTACTTTTCAGCCTCATCAAATATTTTAAATTGATTAAAAGGATTTATTTTGATCCGTAACTTGTTCAGGAAAGAAGTGAAGTGAATAATTGTAGCTGTTTGTTTACTTTCTGGAATCTTGCGTGTTGTTTTTTACCTCTTCAAATATTTTACGAATTTCTGCTATTGGAAACATTGTTTCTATCAAAACCTTTTTTAACATGTTTATGTTTAATAATAAAACGTTTAAAAACGTACAAAGGTACAAAACCCCAAACTTTCCAGAAATTAAATGCGTCATAAGTCAGAATAATGAATTCAAATTATACATGAATAATTCAACTTTAAAAGCTAAGTTAGGTAAGTCAAATAAAGAGTATGTTTCCTTTTAGATTCATTTGAAAGTTTTTTTTGAAATAATGAACATTCTACTGTTTTCTTGTGCTTTGAAACCACATTTATTATAAATAAAATGTAAAAAACAAGGTATTCACATAAATTTTGGTCGCCAAATCCAAAGTTTGGTTCTAAAGTTGTTGACATGTTGTGACTTTTGTGATGTTATTCAAACATTTCTTAATACCAGGTTTATTAAAACAGTAGTTAATCAAATAAAAAATAAATTAAATGTAAAAAAAACTTTTTTAAGAACAAGCTTTTATTTAAGCGCGCTAAAAAGAATAAAATAAGCTTTTCCTTTAAAACTTTTTTTACTATCAACTTATAACGTCATTACACAATTTATATGATATAAAAGCTTGTCGCAATATTTAAGTACTCATATTTACTTAGTTTGAATTTTTAAAAACCAAAATCAATCAGGTCAAGTTATTTATTTTACTTGTTTATCTACACAGGTATATCTCGCGACAAGCTTTTATATCATATAAATTGTGTAATGACGTTATAAGTTGATAGTAAAAAAAGTTTTAAAGGAAAAGTTTATTTTATTCTTTTTAGCGCGTTTTTAAATAAAAGCTTGTTCTTAAAAAAGTTTTTTTACATTTAATTTATTTTTTACTTTTTAGTTATCTCTGGACAGGTTTCTCAGCCTGTTCAACTCATTGAACGCTGGTTCGCCATCCCTGGTTTAGCTGAATTAATTCTCGCAAAATGGTATTAGACTAAAAACACAATTTTTTTTAAATCCGTAATTTTTAAGCACATTAATTTGCTGCACATTGAATATCTTCTACGTAAGAATCTATTTTTTTTTAAATTGCTCAGATCATCTTTAGAAACCTGATTTTGAAAAAATCAATAATTAAATTCAAATACAATTAACAGATTCTATTTGTAATTAAATTTAAGGACACATGTCGTAGTGTGTGTTTAGATTACTGGTGATAAAATGAGGTGTATTTAAATTACTTGTAGGCTTAAAATTAGAAAATTTCTTTAAAAAATTCCTTTATTTTATTATAAAATTATTTTTTTAATCGAAAATATATTGCATTTCTAGATAATATTTTTCTCTTATTGTTTTCCTAGCGGATTCCTTTTGATGGGTAAGATACATAAAAAAATGATCTTTCCGATTCTGTAATTATTTTTTGTCTGAGTTTCATAGATTAAAGTTAGATAAATTATTTAAAGAATTTCTTCAATACTCCATCTCAGTTTAACTTGGCAGTGTTGAGAAAGGTATACAATGTACCAATCTACTTGAAAAATAGCTCTACTTTTTTGTTTTGAATTTAAATCCAAGAAAATAGATAGAAATTTGTAAAAAAATTACATACGTTGTAGAAATTACATTATTTTTACGTTGTAGAAATGTAATTATTTTTTAGACAAATTTAATTAATACTGTCAATAGCGCAACGTCATAAAATTCCAGTTTGGCTGAAAACCGATTTTCGACGCCAACTTTTGTCATTGTTGTAACAATAAAATTATTACAACAATGCAAATATATCCAAGTTGGCGCCCAAAACTAGTTAAACGTTTTTAATTAATATCTTTTTAATTAATTGCAATATCGGAATATAAATGGTCAAAACATGCATTGTCATCCAAACTAAACGTGTATACAAAATTTCAGCTCAATTGGAGGAAGATATCAGCTTCAAAATTTGAGTTGCAAGATTCCACCCGAACAAATTACATACATACATACATACATACATTGTAAGTTATAAATAAAAGCTTTTAAAAAGATACAAAATTATATGAAGTAAACACTGGGTACTATTATATGCTATTATTTTTATTGGAAAAGAGAAGCAACTGCGAAAATATTTTGTTTAGTTATGAATTGTCACGTCCACCAAAGTGGTTTTACGAGTTCATGCATGGCATTAAATAACACGACACAGAAAGTAGCCAGTCTATGGTATTATATATATAACTGCTGTCGAAATGATATCATTTAATAATGCAAGTCCTATTGTACCGGTGTTTGTCTATGGCATTTGGCAAAAAAGGGGTCATGTTTCTCTGAATGGTATTACAGCAGTTAGTGTGAACACTGGGAAAGTTGTTGATGCCGAAAATCTATAGAGGAAATACTCAAGTAATTTTAACGACAATGTACATAACATTGAGTGTTCGGCAGATTACTTCGGAAGTAGTAGGGGGATGAAAGTTGAAGGTGCACTTTGTATTTTCCATTGCTCAGAGGCACGACACAAATTACGATTTACTAATTGCGACAAAATATTTGGGTGATGAGGACTTTAAAGCATACAAAGCAGTTTTAGAATCTTAACCTTAGAAAGATGTCAACATTAAAACATTAGAATGTGTTGGTCATGTTGAGAAAAGGATGGAGACATGACAGGGCATTAAAATCAAAATTTAAAGGCAAAAATCTTGTGGACAAAAAATCTCTAGGAGGTCGTTATAGATTAACAGATGCAGTAATAGACAAATTGTAAAGATACTATGTTTCGTGTGGCTATTTGAAGCAACTCAGAAAACTTGTCAGTCATGATGCAAACTATTTGGGCTATATTTTTTTCATAAACTCTCCACAGATTTGAAAATACGACACGGCTTATGCCCATGGGAGGTGATTCGTGGTGTGAATATAATAGGTTCATACTGAAAGGTGACACATATATGCTTAACACAACTCACCTATTGCAATTAGCAATTGCATTAAAAAAGTATTTAGAGATTTCTCTAGTCGTGAACTCTTTTTTACGTGCTTTAACGGTAAAACTTAAAATTTCAATGAAACCTTAAATTGTATTTGATTTATAGTTCCAAAAACTTTATTTATACAATTAGGAACTTTAAAAACTATAGTATTTGAAGCTATATTTTTATATAATCAAGGTTTCATTACCAAATAAAAAGTTTTAGATGTATTAAACATTCAAACCCTGGATTTTACAAATGTCGAGCGTTGGAAGAAGTAGATCATGCGCATATTAAGAAAGCAAAATAGGCAGTTTTACAATGAACCAAAGAAGCTAGAACTAAAAACAAACAATTAAAATGTAGACAAGAAGATGATCTTGCATATGATACCAGAAATCCAAGTTGTGGTTCTGGTACGTATTAGTTAATAGTAAATTTTTACTTTAAATCACTATTTCTCAAAAGTGTAAATTTCAACACAAAAGGAACATTTTTGAAAAATCTACTTAATTTATAGCTTTGAAACTTTGCACATATGTTAACACTATACAAATAAATATTTTAATGAGAGATTTTGTCAAAAAAATTATTCAAAAAAATTTTATGGATTAAAATGTACAAGAATTTTTATCATTTTAATAATTTTGACGTGTTACTCCACATATGAATTTTTTAAAAAAAAACTAATCAAAATTTTGAAAAATGCTCTCATTAAAATAATAAAAACCATACAATAAATCTACACAAAAAAATTCATGACTGTACAACTTGTCAATTTTTCAAAAATGTTCCTTAAATTTGGTCATTTTTAACATTACGGAGATAGGGAAAAGGCTGCGTGAAGTGACCCCCTTAAAGATTATTCTTCAAGACCTGTGGAAGGCAGGGCTTGACTGGGATGATGAGATATCATCAGACATTCTTAATAGATGGAATCGGTTTCAAGCAGAAATTTCATGCCTCAAACAAATAAAAGTTCCCAGATATGTTCAAACACTAAATGCTAAACACTGTGAAATTCATGGGTTCTGTGACGCCTCCTCAAAGGCATATTCAGCCGTAATATACTTACGTGTTGTTTCTGATTCGCCACACTTATTCTTAATGGTTTCAAAAACTCGTGTGGCACCTGTACAAACAATATCATTACCTAAATTAGAGCTTTGTGGTGCTCTGCTTCTGGCTGAACTTCTAGATACATTTAAGAGATCTCTTAACATCACTCACGATACATATTTATGGTGTGACTCAACAATTACACTGAGTTGGATAAATAATCCACCTGTAAAAGGAAATCAATTCGTGCAACACAGGGTTGGAAAAATTCACACACTAACCTCAAAAGAATCTTGGCATCACATTCCGGGAATATTAAACCCGGCAGATTGGGCAACAAGAGGCCTCTACCCGAAACAACTTCTTGAAAATTCAGAGTGGGTAGCTGGTCCAAAATTGGCTTCATGATTTCCATCCTTCTTCCAATTCATTTCTTCCTTTCTCTGAACAGCCTGTTCCACTTGTTCCTATTGATCAGTCTGAATCATTAAGTGACTCTGTTGTTCTTTCAACTGGTGTTGATAATTCTCTTAGTTTCTTGGATAAGTTTTCCTCATACGTGAAAGTAATTAGGACTGTTGCATGGATATTCAGGTTCTACCATAATTCCAAATCAGTGTCCAAAGTTACTGGGCCTTTATATACAAATGAATTAGAAACCTCAATCAAAAAGGTAGTCAAATTGTTACAAAATGGAGAATACCATACAGAACTTAATCTCTTGAAATGTAACAAGCCTCTTCCCAAATCTAGCAAACTTCAGTCTTTGAATGTATTCCTTGACTCTGAGGGAATTCTTCGTGTCGGAGGTCGTCGTCGTCTCCAACAAACTCTTAAATTTGAACAAAGGCATCCTATGCTCATACCAAAAAATAATCACTTTACAAGTCTAATCATTAGACATTTTCATAGGGTCAATTTCCATGCTGGGCAGGAACTAGTTTTATCCCTCATTCGTCAGCAGTTTTGGATACCTAATGGTAAATCAGCTGTCAGAAAAGAACTACACAACTGCGTAGACTGTTTTAAGCTTGGGGCGAAGCCTGTCTCTCAAATGATGGGTGATCTACCCATCGAACGAATCACCCCTTGTTGTGCCTTTGAAAAAGTAGGCATTGACATTGCTGGACCTATCACGACAAAGTGCCAACATACTCGCAAGACCAGCAACTTCAAATCTTACATCTGCCTCTTCATCTGCATGTGTACTAAAGCAGTGCACCTTGAACTCGTATCTTCGCTATCAGCAGCAGCATTTTTGTCAGCACTGCGTCGATTTGTGTCACGCCGTGGCTATCCATCAGACATTTATTCTGACAACGGTACAAATTTCGTTGGTGCTTCAGCTTACTTGAAGGACTTGTTTAAATTACTTCACAACTCTAATGTCCAGGACTATTCGTCAAGCAAAAACATTCAGTGGCACTTCATTCCTCCATATGCACCGAATTTCGGAGGTGTGTGGGAAGCCTCAGTCAAACTCACAAAGCATCATTTGCTCAAAACCTTAAAGGCGGCTGTGCTGAACTTTGAAGAGTTAGCTACAATCCTGTGCCAAATCGAGGCGTGCATAAATTCACATCCTCTTTATCCGCTATCATCAGACCCTAAGGATCTCCAGGTGTTAACACCCGGACCCTTTCTTATCGGGTGTCCCTTGCTTGAACTCCCTGATCACAGTCTGACTAACCAATCCTTGAGTCTTCATTCTAAGTGGTCTCTTCTGATGAAGTTGAAAAGGATGTTCTGGTCTCGCTGGCAGCTCTCCTACTTCAACAACTTGCAGTCCCGAACCAAATGGATGCAGGGCCAGAAAGACTTCACGGTAAGATCCCTCGTCCTAATCAAGAATCCAGCCTCTTTCAGCACCAGGTGGACTCCCGGAAGGATTGTGGCCACACATCCTGGAGCTGACGGAATATGCCGTGTCGTCACTATCCAGATTTCACGTGGAGTCATGACAAGACCAGTCTCTCAAGTTGCAGTCTTGCCCCTACCACCATCGACTACATCTTCCCGCCCCCCGGAGGATGTTAAGAATAGTTGACTCCTTTCGCCGTCCAGAGATGGCGCCACGAACTGAACTTGGTTTTCTGGAAGCCGGAGTGATTTCGGCGGGAAAACGACATTCGATTCGGATTATTCGGTTGTAATGGTCGCCATTCTTGTGATTATGTGTTGTGAAATGTTTTTCTTTTATCGTACATGTAAAGGCATGAGTGTGTGTGTGAAGCAAATATATACATGAAAAGTCGACTTGTGAAATCATTGGTGTTATTCATTAATAATCTTCATTTATATATCTTTCATTCAGCTTTATAAGAAATACTTCCACAGTGTTCATACGCCCAGCATGGAAAATGGCGGTAAGTCAAAATCCGTTCGTTATACAATTCATAATTGCATTCTACATCAAACTCAAAATCTAAAGTCTCATTCTCATTCATAACACCACTTGTTTGACGATCAATAATGTCCATATATTACTTACTCGTATTTTTTTAAGAATGGTGATCATTGTCAGATGCTTAACAGTAAATATAGTTATTATAATATAGTTTACACATATAAATATAACTTCAGATTTCATACACAACGAGCCCTGACACTTTAACAATTGAGCGCAAGAATTGCAAGTTTATTCTGGATGAATTCTAATAAGACTTGCTGGTATGTGCGAAATGGATTTAGAGTCAAGTAAACGAAACCGAGTGTTTGAATTCCAATCGTTTGAAATGCTAAATTTAACAATATAAAACAAAAAGCTGGGGGCTTGATTGCTACTAAAATTGGACCCCAAAACGAGGGTAGCGAAGAGACACCATCAAGAGAGCATGTTTAATAATTAGAAATATTAGAGAAAATCAAAAATATCCGTTTACTTAAATTGTTAGTTTTTTTTTAATCGAGAAATATTTTTTAATCACAATTAAAAATTTTATATTGACAGCGACAGGAATTAACCTCAAAGTATGAAAATGATTCGCACTAAAATATTTATTCAAATAATTCCATATTACTTACTAGTATTTTTTTAAGAATTATAAGCTTTATTTGACGCTTAACAGGAAATATAATTATTAATATATAGTTTACACATATAATAAATATATCCTCAGATTTCACACACAACGAGCCCTGAGACTTTGACAATTGAGTGTAAGAATCGCAACTTTATCCTGAATGAAGTCTAATAAAACTTGCTGGTATGAGCGAAGTGGATTTAAAGTCATAAAACGAAATCTAGTTTTGAATTTGAATCTTTTGAAATACTACATTTAACAATAAAAAAAGCTGCCGGCTTGATGGTTAATGGAGTTGGGCCCCGAAGCGAGGGTAGCGAAGAGACACCACCAAGCGCGCTTATTGGTCAAATCAAACAGCGCGCTTCTCCGACTTCCTGTTACGCATTTCCGTCCCTTTTCACGAAATCATTCCAAAAAATATCCAGCAATCGAAAGTAAAGATGTTACACATCAAAAATATTATTTTCTATTTCAAAGTGAAAATTTTTTCATTTTAAGAAAGTGGTATGGTACAAACACAGAAATACACACACAATTCGTATTATACCCAATAAATTTTCAAATTTTAAACCTACGATTATAAAAAATGATAAAAATAAGCTCAAAATGTATTCCTTTCTAAGATTTTTTTAAGGCAAACATGAATTTTCTAATGGATTGAAAACATTGTTTCGAATATATGATTTTGCTTATATGTTTCTCTCGTAATGATGTTGCCTTTAAAATACTCTGAAAGGGTGGAAAAAACTAATTGAAAATAAAATAATCGCATTTTTAAAATTAAGAAAGAAATAAAATTAACGAATATAAAAATAATACATTGGAAAAGTCAATACTTTCAGAACAAATTGAGTTCGTGTAAAGTTTTCATTTTTTTAATGAATATAATATGTTCACAAACATGTGTCAGTGTTCTTTCCAAGTATGCTTAGGTAATACCATTGAAAAATAAGATAAACCGAAGTTAATGTATTAGCTTATTTAGAAATATATTTCTTTTTCTCAGAACATCTCCCCCCACAACCCAAAATATTTCAAACAAATACCGAGAAATAATTCGTAACCGCTACATTTAAAAAATGTCAATGAAAAAGATGTGAAGCATTCGACACTTTTTCATCTAAACAAAGCTACAGAAAGGTAATTGATTCATTTATGAGATAGAAAGAAGTTTTACTTGTCGGCATTACTGAATTTTAAGGTAAGAACACACAAAACCTCTAAGAATTGGGGAACCAGAAAGCCGAAACCATTGAATGAACTTTTTTAAAAATATTTATTTTTATCGGCACATTTTTAAAAGGTAAATACAAAGAGAGGCAAAAAAAAACATTTATAAATACTGTGTATCCCGAATACCTTTTAAAATATAAATAAGGTCACTGAATATTTTAGATCATATTAAATGGGCTTTGCATTTATCCCTTACATTTTTAAAGTAACACATATAAGATGCATTTCATGTAATAGTTTGAAATTCTACCCCTTTATAAAAAGGATTTTGAACAATTAAGGTAATTGAAATATTTTTATGATAACTACCTTTTGTAAACAAATTTGATAATTTTTTATCTCCTCCTAATTCGGACATTAAATCATCAATAATGATTAATGCATTACGTATTTGGTTAAAATCTGAAGGTAAGCCATCAATGTGAACTCCACATTAGAAATTTCATCAAACAGAGTTTGATAGGCACCATAACACCAAATGATTTTTGAAGGCGTTGGCTGAAACATTTCATAGTCCAACAATTTTTTGACAAAGTAAGTTTTTCCAGAATTGGAAGAACCCCTTATTAGCATAGTGGAGGGATGTTTTATGGTTGGAAACTCCATTGCAAACGCAAGGGTTTGTAAATTTCATATACTATTCTATATAGTAAATATGTTTAAAATTTTACTTGAGTAAAAATATTTAACTATGAACACCAAATAATTGAGATTGAACAAAACAATTTTATATCAACTATTTATTTACATTAGAATAATAATAATAATGTACAGAGATACAACAAACAATATTTCTAACAATAATGAAACTGAATTGAGTAGAGTAAATAATATAGCATTAATATTTCAATGTAAATAAAGAATCCTTCCTCCGCTAATGAAATGCAATAGTATATCGTTAATTTTTTAAAAATTATTTTTGTTTTATTTAAAAACAAATCTAAGAGGTGGTGAAGTACCATTTACAGAATAATTTCATGTACATAATATTTTCAAAAACAAAGCAACATTTTTTGACAGGGCGAAGGATTGTTTTATTTTCGTACAAACATATGCAAATCTTTAAAAATACAAAAACACAAAATTTAGAGATGTAACTTATTTACCATTCACACAGTGAATTTCTTCAAGTAAAAATAAAAAGTAATAATAACACAAGATTTCTGGTAGTTTAAAGAGACCATATGCCACAGTTTTTATTCCATCTTGTAAAATGTATATTTTGCTATTAAAAGGGCTCAGAGTTAACTTTTGATAAGACACAGTTTGCACGATGTGATTGTGACTTGCTATATTTGGAATTTTGTCTAATCCGCGACGACGACACAACATAGTCTCTTTGTAGTCTAAATGTCAAATTTGTTGATGAATAATAATTTTTGAGACTCCTTTCGCCGTTTTTTTCTTGTTTTTGGATTTAAGCACTTTTTAAACTATACATTTTTGGTTTGAGCCCGACAAATTCAATAGCTAAACTGGATGATAACTCATCTCTCATCTTGCCAAGTACTTTTATTTATTTCATTGTATAGAGGGTGAGTTTTGGGATAATCGGAAGTATCAAAGAAATGTAGATCTTTGTCCATATCTTCATACACGTCTTGTGTTACAATTTCATAGCACAACGAATCAGTATCAGTAAAAAGTAATTTTGCATTGGTATTGTATTGTGATTTTATATAACTATAATGAAAATTATACATAAGAATTTTTTATGTGTCTAGAATGGAGAAACCAATGTAGATCGGTCTATTTAATAAAAGGGAAATTTTTTCCCTCTCTATTGAAACAAAATCTGTTGTTGTTAATCGAAAATTATGAAATACAGGAGAAGCAACAAGTTTCTTAGATTTTTCCTGATCCTGTACAAGATCTATTACTGTGCTCTTCCGTAGGTTTTCCATGGTTTTACCGAATACGGCATTATTTAACAGTTTAAAGAGGTTTTTTTCAAATAAGCTTTTCGCGTTTTTCTTTTTTCCGTATTAAAATCCATATACTTTTTAAGCCAAGGTCTTTGGTGAAATTTAAGCACCTTGTGGATTTTAGTTTCTTTTAAACCTAGAGAAACATATTGTTTTAAATTTCTATAATGAACAATATATCCTTTTTAACACGCTTTTATAAGTTTCACTCGCATGTAACGGAATCTTGGAACTCGATTTTCACCCACTTAAAAAGGTCAGATTAATTCGAAATTTTGCACACTTGTCAAGGACCAATGACAATACAATAATTTCTTAATTTTTTGTTCCATTTTCCTCATCAGGATCGTCAGGAATCCCGATAATCAGATTTGGCGACAATTACATATACCACTTCCAGATTTGGCAACTTATTGCACATACAATTTTCAGATTTGCCGACTAATTCGATATACCATTTTCAGATTTGACGACTAATTCCATATATTATTTCCAGATTTGGCAACTAATTCTAGATTTAGCGACTAAAAGAAAAAGGTGTAACCCTACAGCGAGTGTTTTTAATTACTTCACTTGTGGTTTATAAAAATAAAACAAAAACAAAAAAGTGTTCTGTATGTGAGAAAATGGAGGGTGGATGTGTGTTATCAATTTCTTGCTATAATATAAAAATTTTTCTGAAAATGAAAATAAAAAAAGGGCTTGTGATGTGGAAAAAAATAATTTATGTTCTAACTGCTAGATATTTTTTGTTTTTATAAAGCAATACGTTTAGAAGTGATGATACGAATTAACATTATAGCAACACGTTTAAAAGGGGAGAATATGATTGACACTTAATATTACCATGTTTTTACTAACTCGCATTCTTTGATGTCTGTCCGGGTGGTATTTTGTGTTTGATTTTAAACTGTGTGACTTTCCGATGAACTAGAGTCTTGAAATTTGGACCATATCTCAGAAGTGGATGACACATGAAAATGTGAAAAAGAAGGGGGAAAAAAACGAAAAGGAGGAATTTTATACTTTTTTGTCCGTTATAGAAACATAGTATAATTATTTTTTTTAATTCGAACATTTTTTCTTCTTATCACACATTTTATTTGTTTGACCTGTTCTTTTGAGACGGAATCCAATATAACGATACGGAACTCATCCGAGGCCCTGTAAACAGATAGACTAAATACCCTTCAGACCCGTTAATAAAAATCCATTGAAGAGCAAGACTTATTTCAATAGCCACGTAATTCTGGGTGCGAATATCAAACTCAAGGATAAATTCAACAATGAATAAATGGCAGTTTAAAAAACTGAAAAACGCGCTTTTATTGTAGATCGAACTAAAAAAATGAAAAATAAATTATAATTTAAAAAAAATAAAGAACACGCTTTTATACTGAATTGAACTAAAAAGTAAAAAAAACAAACAATTCTTAATATAAGAATAAAATGATGAACGAGAAAGTTAATGTCATTGGGGTAAAAGCGTGGGGTGCAACTTCGGAATTGAAAGAAGTTAGAAACTATAGCAATTATATATTTATAGAACACCCCACGCTTTTTTCCCGATGACATTAATTTTCTTGTTCATCATTTTATTCTTATATTAAGAATTATATTTTTACTTTTTAGTTCGATTCAGTATAAAAGCGTGTTTTTTAGTTTTTTTTTTAAATTATAATTTACAGATTAAATTAGGAACTAATTTCGTACACACAGCTATTGGAATTTAAATTATGTTCTTGTGCTATTTCCTTGCAATATGGGAATAGCATATCATTTGTCCCACTTAATGTTTCTGGGGCGGATAGTTATTATGCAAATTGTGTAAGTTTTGTGGGTAATCCATGTCTATTTCTAAAATATAACCTATGTTAGACTCATAGGAAATTTCCATAAAATCAATTGGCTCTGTAATCCACTCAAAACCGTGAGTAGGTAAGGGTTGGGACATTGCCCATCCATATAGACTATTTGAATCGAAACAAAAGATGTATTTAGATGGTTTGTTTTCTTTGTAAGAGTCTAAATATTTGTAGTTAGCTGAACTAAATCTATGAGATATCGAAATGCCACCTCTTATGCCTCTCTTGACAAATAAACGCATATCTAAAATAGTAAAGAGTTCAAGATTGACTCGCGACATGTTAAGACATGCTTGCCAAGTGAGTCCGGGAGCTGTGTAACAATGACACGGATCTAGTTTGTAAAAATTTAAACATAATTCTCGAAATTTTTGAAAAACGTCAGCAAGTAGAATCACGTCATTCATCACGTACAGATCGTGATACTCTCCTAGAATTTTAAGATTAAAACTTTTCCATACTTTTTGTCAATGTGCATAATCATTATCTCACTTACAGGTTCTTTTGTAAGTGAGCTAAAAAAGGCTTCTTTAGAGGGCAAGCATCCTTCATTAAATTTTTGGAAAATATCCATATATTCATAGGGGTAAATTTCTTTATGAAGCATCAGATCGGTTTTTTCATTGAAAAATTTATTTGTTTGTATGAATTCATTTTTCTCTAAATTTGAAACTAACTTTTCGAGAGAGGCATTTAAAAATTGCAGAGAGTCGAGAAAACGTAGAGAACCAGAGAAAAAGATATATATTTTTCACTATTGAAAGATATACAAGTAAGATTTTTTGTTTTTTATTTTTCCAAAACTCTGCATGATCAAATTGGAGTCATATCCTCGTAAATAATGAATTACGACAGGGATATGTTTAGCCAATGTATAATTAATATTGCAAATATTATGAGCAGCATCCCGATATGAACCGATGAGATGATCAAGATCCCGAAGTTTGTCCACCAATAAAGGTTTTTCACATATGTGACAATGAGTGGCATTTTTAAAATGTGCATCAATTGTTAAATTATTCTCATCAAAAAAAGTATTGGCTCAATTTTTTTCAAAATATTTAGTATATTTTCCTCTCCTTTAGTAATGTTTTTTTTAAATGGTCAACGGCCATTGCTCCTCGATAAACAACAGGAGGTTTCTTAAAATCTCCATCAGGTCCAATCACCACATACGCATAACCACATGGAATATGATTTGCTATTAGCACCGTGAAAGATCTTTCAGGATCAGGTATGCTTGAGTTAATTTTCCCAATTAGGGGTTCAAAGTCGGCGTAAATGGTATATGGAACAGGTAAATTAAATTTAAAGTTTTCAAATTCTAACCATTTGTTTTCCGGCATTTTTAATTTGTGTTCTTTATGTTTCCTACAGTCCACTATATGGGCATCTAAGATTGATTTTTTAACAAACCTATGAAGACAATAATTCCAATAAAAACTTTCTGATTTATGTTGGGTTAAGTCTGACGGTAATCGATTAAAATTTTTAATAAGACAATAATGTCTTTTTTCTTGATTTGAGACCAAGAGCAAATTTACATGCTTATCAAAATCTTTGTTGTTATTTTCAAGGGAAATATTTCATTCTCGAAACTGAACATATTAATTGGTATTTTATTTTTTTTCTTCAAAACATTCAATCTGATTTAATGGAGTGGGAAACGTAAAGTTTTTCGTACATAATTCATTCTGAAATTTTAAATAAGCACTCACTCTATTTTCATTGGGTTGAACAGGATGAAGATGAGCTAACACACACCATAAAAATCAACGTTGGTCCTCATTTTTAATGTTCAAAATAGCTGTTTTATTTTTCAATTTTGGTGGAAGAAGAATGCAAGAAGCTGCTGCTAAGGGCTTGTAGATGACAATCTTAAGTTTATTCTTCACAACCTCTTGGAATTCCCATCCTGATTCTTTATTTTCAAACTCATTACATGATGCGATAACCTTTAAAAATATATACATAGTCATTTTAAAAAAAAAAAATAATAAATCCAATACAAAATAAAATCACATTCGAAGTAAAAAAAATTTCCACATTATATATTTTATAGCTATTTGAAAAACTTTTTCTTTTAGTTCTTGTAAGATTTCTTCTACATTTTATTTCATTATTTTAAAAGAAAAAAATGAATTAACTTCCTACCTTTGTAACGTTTGTTTCAAAGTCTGGAATTTCCTGGTTTAAAGAAATGCTGCATTTTGGTCTAAAATAGGAATTTTTCGGATGAAGGGAACACAGCTACTGAGATACCACTTCACACCCTGCTTTTAAGACGCTGATTCTGTTATTTTATCCGAAATTTCGGTTTTAATGATGTGAAGACTCACAGTTAAGTCCTTCGATGTTAAAGTATCTGGAAAGAATGTGTACACTTCAAAAGTGTCTTAACACGCATTTCTAGATCTGAAAGTGGACGAAACAGTTCATTTTCGTGATGGTGTGGTTGAAATTGCAGAAACAGAAGTCCTGCCGTGGTTGGAAAGAGTTATTTCCGTGGTGGTAGAGAGACCGGGTACGGCTTCCGAGGGCAGAGGAATTTTCTTCTCCATTGGCTGTTTGAGACAGTTTCTTGATAATCGGAGTTAATTTATGAATTTTTGAATGCCGAACAAAGTTATCTTTTCGATTGAATCTTTTGTTACATATTTTACAATGAATTAATGCTGAAGTGGCGTGAATTGAAATTTGATGTATTTTTAAACTGCACGATGCGTGAAAACACTATCACATTTGTTACATGAAAATGTTCCTCTTAAAAAGCCATCGAAGGGTACATCTAACTCGCTGGACACGTCTCCAAAATCCGCAGAAGCTAAGACATTGTCGTTGAATAGGGAAATCAGTCTCTTTAAATATTTTTTCGATATCCATTGGTAAAAGTTTAAGCGTGAGGTGTGTACAAAATAAAATTTCGAGCTATGTGAATGGGCTCATTCGCCTCATCTGCTTATATACGGAATCAATTCTTTATGCGTAGGAATACAGTGAAGAATAATTAGAAAGTATTTTTTAAGCGAATTGCGAAAGAAAGGGCTTATTTTTCTTAAAACCCTCTATAAGAGTGTTTGACATTTCCCCTCAGCCGTATGAATGGGGTTTAAAACCCTCTGACATTTTCCCTGGGCCGTATGAATGGGGAGTAGGTAAGAAAAGCCGATTCTGCAGTAAAGGCGCAGGTGGCGTGGAGTTGAGTTGTTTCCCTCCTGCTGCTAAGTTGAGTTGTTTTTTAAATGTGTAAAAAAATTGTATAGGAATGTTTAAATTGCTCATGGTGCCACCTATTCGTTAAACTATACACTAAGCTGTGGAATGTTTTAAATCGTTTTCTTGAATATTTTTTATAATAATATTTTTTTGAAAAAAAAATGAGCACTTTTTATTATTGGAACTTATAAATTATGTAACTGAAGAATTTTTGAAAAATCTTTGCTTAGATAATATTGTCACGTAGAAGAAATAAGGCGATGTTATCCAATACACAATTTATTTTGTCGTAGTGTTTTACACGAGCAGCACCACAACTGAAGACCTATCCAGCTGCAGTACTTTTATAAACCTGGTGGAGGGTTCTAGAATAACCACCAGGGGAAAGATTAACATAAATTCAATTTACATAATTTGCAAATGTCCATAATAATAAATAATGAAAGTCATGATTGAATCTAACAAACAAATATCTGGAAGGCTCGAACCCGAGCCACTTGCATGGTAGAGCAGTGCTCTAACCGTTCGGCCACTCAGAGCGTATCAGTTTGTGACATTTCTCCCTCCTTAGGAGACACAGCGACCCGCTGTAGTTGTTTCGAACGGCTTCTTGTAATAGGTCCAAAGTAAATTTGTTTAGGGTTCCTTTTGTCAAAAACAGTCCGGACTGGTTCCGTTGGTGACTTTTATTGTTCAATATCTTTTAGCTGGAGTTCAGGGTCTTTATAAGGTTTCATTCGCCGAACATGTACCACGTCTCTTAATTTTCGTTTGGTGCGCATACTATCACAAGGTTCCACTTCATAAGTCACTTCGGATAACCTTTTTCTCACCCTATAGGGTCCAAAGTATCGCTTTAACAATTTCTCAGATAATCCAACTTTGCGGATTGGAGTAAATATCCAAACCAGGTCTCCCTCTTTGTAATTCACTATCCGATGTCTTTCATCATAACGGCATTTGTCTTTGTCTTGTGCTCTTGTTAGATGTATTTTTGCTAGTTGTCTAGCTTCTTCGGCCTTCATTATCAGGTTTTGAACGTAATCATTCGCTGATTCATCGGAAAGAAAGGGCAAATGGCATCTAGTAGAGTATACACATCACGTCCATGAACAAGGAAAAATGGACTGAAACCTGTCGTCTCCTGCTTTGCGGTGTTGTATGCAAAGGTGACAAATGGAAGTATGTTGTCCCAATTCTTTTGGTCAACATCAACATACATGGCCAGCATGTCAGCGAGTGTTTTATTGGACCTTTCCGTGAGGCCATTTGTCTGAGGGTGATATGCAGTAGTTAGCAAATGATACGTCAAGCATAAATTATTTACTTCTTTAACGAGATTCGACAAAAATGATCGCCCTCTGTCGCTGATAATTTCCCTTGGTGATCCAAGTTTCAGTATAACGTCTTCAACCTGAAATTTGGCTATTTCCGTGGCTTCACCGCTTGGTAGGGCCTTTGTGATAGTAAATCGAGTGAGATAATCTGTACAGACAATTATTCATCTATTCCCTTGCTTTGTTAGAGGAAATCTTCCAAGTAAATCTATCCCTATTTTAGCAAACGGGATATCCCCTGGCAGTATTGGATGAAGCCATCCTGGAGGTCGCTGAGGTTGAGATTTTCGCCTTTGACACTCTCGACAATGAGACACATAGCGTCGGACACTGCGGTATAGGCCAGGCCAGAAATACTTCCGTCTGATTCGGTCGTACGTTTTGGCAAACCCTAAATGACCCGCTGTTGGTACATCGTGAATACTTTTTAATACGTCCCCTTTAAGATGTTTTGGTATAAACAATAGCCACTGCTTTCCTAAAGGATCGTAGTTTTTTCTGTATAAAATTCCACTAATTTATTTAAACTTTGAGAAGTTTCTCTTTCCAACCATTTCGTCTCGAATATTTGCTACATCAGGGTCTTTACTTTGCTCACTTTCGAAATTGGTAATGGTATTAAGGAATGGTATATCTTCAGTGGGCTCTTCTTCAATTTTAAGCAGTGGGCTCCTCGATAAGCAATCAGCATCCTGGTGCTTTCTTCCGGTCTTGAAAACTATTTCCACATCGTACTCTTGAAGACGCAAAGCCCACCTTGCTAATCGCCCCGATGGATCTTTTAGATTCGCCAACCAGCATAAAGAGTGGTGATCTGTTACCACTGTAAATGGGTGGCCAAAGATATAGGGTCGGAATTTACTTATCGCCCAAATAACTGCTAAACATTCCTTCTCTGTAGTCGAATAATTTTTCTCGGATGTTGAAAGTGATCGGGATGCATAAGCAATAGGCCTTTCAAACCCACTCTGTATTTGTACGAGAATAGCACCAATGCCATATCCACTGGCGTCAGTATGTATTAAGGTTTTAGCTTCTGGTTTAAAGAAGCCAAGCACAGGATATCTCGTCAGCAGCGATTTTAAACGGATGAATGCTGATTGATGTTCTTCTTTCCATACAAATTTAACATCTTGCTTCAATAATTCGTGCAACGGCCTGGCGATGTCGGCAAAATTATGGACAAATCGGCGATAATAAGAGCAGATCCCTAGAAAGCTTCTAACTTGCGTAACGGTTTGGGGGGTTGGAAATTCTAGAACTGCTTCGACCTTCCCTGGATCTGGACGAATTCCATCTTTGTCCACTAAGTGACCAAGAATCTTAAGGCTTCTTTGACCAAAACGACACTTTTTATGGTTCAGTGTCAATCCAGCATCTCGTATGCACTGAAGCACCATCCTCAATCTCAAAAGATGTTCTTCGAAAGAGGCAGCGTAGACAATGACATCATCTAGATAACATAGACAGTGCTTCCACTTCATCCCTTTAAGGATACTATCCATCATTCTTTCGAACGTGGCTGGGGCGTTACATAACCCAAATGGCATAACCTTAAATTGGTATAATCCATCCGGAGTAATAAAAGCCGTCTTCTCTCTGTCTCTTTCATCGACTTCAATCTGCCAGTATCCAGACTTAAGGTCTATTGTAGAAAACAAGCTTGCACCCGAAAGGTTATCCAAGGCATCGTCAATCCGGGGTAAAGGGTACACTTCCTTTTTGGTAATTTTGTTCAAGCGACGGTAATCCACACAGAAACGCCAGGATCCATTTTTGTTTTTTACCAGAACAACTGGGGATGACCACGGACTCTCCGAATGCTCTATGATGTCAAGCTTCAGCATTTGATCAACCTCTTTTTGAATTATTCTTCTCTCTTCAAAAGACACTCTGTATGGCTTTTGCTTAATAGGTTGGCAATCGCCGGTGTTTATCTTGTGTTTTACTTTACTCGAGACTCTAATTTTGTTCTCAAAATCAAAAACATCTGTAAAGTCGTTAAGCAACTTCAAAAGATCTTTCTGTTGCGCCTCACGCAGTTCCGGGTCTAAAAGTCATTTGAATTCTTTCACCGACTGTCTAGGGTGCTTCATCTGTTTTACTTCGATTTTGTCAGCATTCTCGTTCAAATAACTTACCAATCCATCCTCAATATCCGTCATTTCGGCTATACACATGCCAGCTGGTATTATCTGTGGCTGAGAGGAACTGTTAGCAATCAAAATATCTATTTTACCATTCTGGAGTGTGGCTATTGTAGCTGGGACTTTTAGCTGTTTTGTCCATTCAAAATTCTTCATTCCAGTAACTATAACCTTTTCTAAGGTTTGGTGGTCTTTAGCCAAAGCGGAAATCTTTCTTATAGAGTTTCCTGGAATGACAACGTCACTGACCGCATATAAACCAGAATTTACTTCATTCATTTTGAGATCATTTGGAGAGACTTCTCCAATCTGAAGTTCACCTGATCCGCAATCAATAATGGCATCAGTTGCTTTGAAAAAGTCCCATCCCAATATGAGATCATGACTGCATTGCTGGAATACCAAAAATTCGAAAGGTTGCACCACTCCATTCAAGTTCACTCGCAACATGCATCGTCCTATAGCTTCTACAACTTTACCACAGGCAGTTCGAAGAATCGGGTTGTGTTCTGAAAACATGGGCGTCCTTAGTTGCGTGCGTAACTGTTCGGAAACTACTGAATAATCAGCTCCTGAATCAACCAAGGCATTAACGATATGCCCATTGACAGTTACGGATACAAAGTTTTTGACTAGTTTAGCAGCCGTGTATACTGGAGGGTTTTCGTTTTTTGCGGCCTTACCTCCCACGCAGGTCGCATGCCTTAGTTTTCCTCACTGGACCTAACAGGTGAGCGACGAGATGAAGATCTTGATTGGTGGCGTTGTGGATTGCGTCTAGGGTACGGCGAATTACTTCTGTAACGCTGATAATTAGATTCAGGATCGCGGCCGTAATCAGAAAGAGAGTCGGAATCCCAGTGTTCTGACTGGTCTAATTGCTTTCTTTGTCTTGCTGCGTTAAAAACACGTCGTCTATCACGGCAATATCTAGTCACGTGACCCGGCCGTTCACAATGAAAGCAAATTGGTACGTTATCTGAAGTACACCAAAGGTCAGTCTTCCTTCCGGTATCCTGTTGAGTTGGTCTATTTTCTTGTCGAGGTCTCGGCCTTGGTCTCCAGGAACTTCCGCCAGTCCTTTGAGTTCTGTAAGGGGAAGGCGTAGGTTTTTCTCGAGAGAGTGGAGCCAAATTGCTTCGAACTTCTTCTCGGATAATGGATTCTAAATCGCTTGGCCCGTCGTCTATACATGTTGCGATCCGTGGGAGTACTTTCTCGATTTCTTCTTTAACAATCCTTCGAATTAGATCGCTTAGATCTCCTTCATTAGCCATTGATATGGGTGTAACATTAGGTAGTCTCTCATATCGTAGCTCCACAACTCGTCTCTTTCTCATGGCATCCACTTCACGGCAACACGTAACAAATTTATCTACTGTGCTAACTTCTCTGTTTATCAGTACCTGGTAGAGATTTTCAGCCACCCCTTTCATGAGATGCGATATCTTTTGATCTTCTGGCATATTTTTATCCACTTTCCTGCATAATGACAATACGTCCTGAACGTAAGACTCATGCGTTTCGCCAGGACGCTGAGCCCTTGTCCTTAATAATCCTTCTGCAAAACTTTTTACGTCCTCAGGCCTTCCGAAAGTCTCTTCAAAAAGTCTCTCGAAGTCTGTCCAACTTTTCAATCGATCTTCATTGTTGTCAAACCACAACCTTGCAGTTCCGCTTAGATAGAACACGACATTTGCAAGACGTACTGTTTCATCCCAATTGTTGTAGTTAGCAATCCTCTCGTAATCATTTTTCCATTTTTCAGCATCTTCGGTATTCAAGCCAGAGAATGAACAAGGCTCTCGTGGCAGCTGATAGGTAACATACATAGATGGGATTGATGATGTTGCCTTATCTTCCGTTTCACCTTCCGGCATTCTTTTTACAGTTCGGACTCGGCAAGGTAGCAACCCGTATTCTGGAGGTAGCCCTTGGAGCCTTCGACTTTCTCTGATATCCGTTGCCGATGGCTATCGTTACCCGGCGCCTCCACCAAAATGTCACGTAGAAGGAATAAGGCGATGTTATCCAATACACAATTTATTTTGTCGTAGTGTTTTACACGGGCAGCACCACAACTGAAGACCTATCCAGCTGCAGTACTTTTATAAACCTGGTGGAGGGTTCTAGAATAACCACCAGGGGAAAGATTAACATAAATTCAATTTACATAATTTGCAAATGTCCATAATAATAAATAATGAAAGTCATGATTGAATCTAACAAACAAATATCTGGGAGGCTCGAACCCGAGCCACTTGCATTGGTAGAGCAGTGCTCTAACCGTTCGGCCACTCAGAGCGTATCAGTTTGTGACATTTCTCCCTCCTTAGGAGACACAGCGACCCGCTGTAGTTGTTTCGAACGGCTTCTTGTAATAGGTCCAAAGTAAACTTGTTTAGGGTTCCTTTTGTCAAAAACAGTCCGGACTGGTTCCGTAGGTGACTTTTCTTGTTCAATATCTTCTAGCTGAAGGTCAGGGTCTTTATAAGGTTTCATTCGCAGAACATGTACCACGTCTCTTAATTTTTCGTTTGGTGCGCATACTATCACAAGGTTCCACTTCATAAGTCACTTCGGATAACCTTTTTCTCACCCTATAGGGTCCAAAGTATCGCTTTAACAATTTCTCAGATAATCCAACTTTGCGGATTGGAGTAAATATCCAAACCAGGTCTCCCTCTTTGTAATTCACTATCCGATGTCTTTCATCATAACGGCATTTGTCTTTGTCTTGTGCTCTTGTTAGATGTATTTTTGCTAGTTGTCTAGCTTCTTGGACTTCATTATCAGGTTTTGAACGTAATCATTCGCTGATTCATCGGAAGAAAGGGCAAAATGGCATCTAGTAGAGTATCCACATCACGTCCATGAACAAGGAAAAAATGGACTGAAACCTGTCGTCTCCTGCTTTGCGGTGTTGTATGCAAAGGTGACAAATGGAAGTATGTTGTCCCAATTCTTTTGGTCAACATCGACATACATGGCCAGCATGCCAGCGAGTGTTTTATTGAACCTTTCCGTGAGGCCATTTGTCTGAGGGTGATATGCAGTAGTTAGCAAATGATACGTCAAGCATAAATTATTTACTTCTTTAACGAGATTCGACAAAAATGATCGCCCTCTGTCGCTGATGATTTCCCTTGGTGATCCAAGTTTCAGTATAACGTCTTCAACCAGAAATTTGGCTATTTCCGTGGCTTCACCGCTTGGTAGGGCCTTTGTGATAGTAAATCGAGTGAGATAATCTGTACAGACAATTATTCATCTATTCCCTTGCTTTGTTAGAGGAAATCTTCCAAGTAAAATCTATCCCTATTTTAGCAAACGGGATATCCCCTGGCAGTATTGGATGAAGCAATCCTGGAGGTCGCTGAGGTTGAGATTTCGCCTTTGACACTCTCGACAATGAGACACATAGCGTCGGACACTGCGGTATAGGCCAGGCCAGAAATACTTCCGTCTGATTCGGTCGTACGTTTTGGCAAACCCTAAATGACCCGCTGTTGGTACATCGTGAATACTTTTTAATACGTCCCTTTAAGATGTTTTGGTATAAACAATAGCCACTGCTTTCCTAAAGGATCGTAGTTTTTTCTGTATAAAATTCCACTAATTTATTTAAAACTTTGAGAAGTTTCTCTTTCCAACCATTTCGTCTCGAATATTTGCTACATCAGGGTCTTTACTTTGCTCACTTTCGAAATTGGTAATGGTATTAAGGAATGGTATATCTTCAGTGGGCTCTTCTTCAATTTTAAGCAGTGGGCTCCTCGATAAGCAATCAGCATCCTGGTGCTTTCTTCCGGTCTTGAAAAACTATTTCCACATCGTACTCTTGAAGACGCAAAGCCCACCTTGCTAATCGCCCCGATGGATCTTTTAGATTCGCCAACCAGCATAAAGAGTGGTGATCTGTTACCACTGTAAATGGGTGGCCAAAGATATAGGGTCGGAATTTACTTATCGCCCAAATAACTGCTAAACATTCCTTCTCTGTAGTCGAATAATTTTTCTAGGATGTTGAAAGTGATCGGGATGCATAAGCAATAGGCCTTTCAAACCCACTCTGTATTTGTACGAGAATAGCACCAATGCCATATCCACTGGCGTCAGTATGTATTAAGGTTTTAACTTCTGGTTTAAAGAAGCCAAGCACAGGATATCTCGTCAGCAGCGATTTAAACGGATGAATGCTGATTGATGTTCTTCTTTCCATACAAATTTAACATCTTGCTTCAATAATTCGTGCAACGGCCTGGCGATGTCGGCAAAATTATGGACAAATCGGCGATAATAAGAGCAGATCCCTAAAAAGCTTCTAACTTGCGTAACGGTTTGGGGGGTTGGAAATTCTAGAACTGCTTCGACCTTCCCTGGATCTGGACGAATTCCATCTTTGTCCACTAAGTGACCAAGAATCTTAAGGCTTCTTTGACCAAAACGCACTTTTATGGTTCAGTGTCAATCCAGCATCTCGTATGC